>OMNZ01044525.1:7232-24810 GCA_900303255.1 Lesueurigobius sanzi | reverse complement strand
AAAAAGGCGACTAAATATTCTCAAACTCTCACTCTTTACAGTTAAATGTTTTCTATAGCTTTTCTTTGAACATAATAATCAAAAATACAATTCAATTCAATCTTTTTTTGTATCTCAAATTATTCCAAGTTCCCCCTTCAAAGCTCTTGCGTACCCCCAAGGGTCCCCGTACCCCTGGTTGGGAAACACTGGAGTGTGGGATATTATACAGATGAGTACAATACAATCATTGAAAGCTTTTTCTTTGGGGTAGTGATTTTTACACAAGCAGGCAAGTGAGGCTGATTCCAAGTGAGGTCAGAACTGTAGGATGCACCAAATATGGCAATTTTCGACCTGACATACCATGTATTTTGCCTGATTGCTCAAAAAGTTATGGAATGCCCATCCTGAAACTTTCAGGGATGTTAGTGTACATGATAACCTTTCTTTGGTATGAAGATGAAGAAAATTGAAAGATGTGCATTTTTTTCTGTTCCCAATTTTAGTTTTCACTCCTTTATAATTTTTTTGCTAGTCCATTTTTGGAAAGAACGCTACTGACCAATAAGTTGGGCATTGAAGAGAGCTTTAAAATTACCCCTAAGTCAGCTCTCTAGGTGCCAGACTTTTAGAGATATGGAGGTTTTTGTAACGCATGTCATGCTAATTGGCCAAAAATTCATTAGCCCATATCTCACTAATTAGATGACTTTGAGGAAAAATATGCGGGCCCTCACAGTTTCTCCTAGAGGCCAATCACTCCACCAAATTTCATCAAAATCTGTGACGTGAGTGCATTTTCTTGGTTGAATTGACACAGAATGACCCTTCGATATCAGACAACAAGGTATTCATTTACCTTAACATGTTTCGAAAGCAGTACTGCCATCTTCTTCAGACGTGTCACGTGGTGTTGGATGTGACGTCTTACATCAGCTGTCGTTGTTGGGCGTGAACGGCCTGACACGCCCTGACAGGTCCATCAGGCCGGTCACGCCCTCCGCCGGTGGTTGGTGGGACTTGTATCCCATGTGCGGGAGAGTTGGAAAGCTCCTTCATCTCTGAGAGAAGAGGAAGAAACGTATACAACACGCACTAGAACAATGCCAATATCCCAAATGGGCCATAAAAAAGGAAGATAGCAAGTGAAAATCAAAACAAAGGAACCTAGGACGCACAAAACCAAACCAAAGGAGAGAGAACAACAAAACAAAGACACAATAACGGTACCGTATATCAGCAGAGTAACAGAACGCATACAAAGAGCGATGAAAAAGTACCAAATTAACACAGCTGTAAAACCACACAAGAAATAACAGTTACTGGTGCACCCAAAAGATAAAAATGGAACCGGGTAACAAATGCAATGTAATTTATGAAATCCCCTGCAAATCATGCCAGAAAACATATGTCGGAGAAACAGGGAGACAATTTAATACCAGAAAGAATGAGCACAAGAAGGAATGCGAGAAGGAAACAAGGACAGGAAGGGAAAAGGCGCAACAAGAAAACCTCAAATCGGCAATATCAGACCACTGCAAACGCAACAACCACGTGATGGACTTGGACAACACACGCCTCATCAACCAAGAGAGCAATAAATACAAACGTTGGATCAAGGAGGCGATTGAGATCAGGAAGCAAGGCTTTTCTCCAATGAACAGAGATGAAGGGACTTTCCAACTCTCCCGCACATGGGATACAATCCAAGTACCACTAACCACCGGCGGAGGGCGTGACCAGCCTGATAGACCTGTCAGGGCACGTCAGGCCGTTCACGCCTAAGAACCACAGCTGATGCAACATGTCACATCTAACATCACGCAACACAGCACCGCTTTCGAAACATGTTGGTAAATGAATAACACAACGCTTACCTTATTGTCTGATATAGAAGAAACGTAAACAGTAAATTCCGAAAAGTGTTCATCTTGTCTTCTAGTTTAGTCATATGCACTTTAAAGGTACACTGTGCAAGTTACTGTTGAATAAAATACAAGCATCTATTTTACTAGAGACCTTTTTATCGTTGAAAAATACCTAAAAAAAAAAAAAAAAAAAGGAACAAACAAACATGCCTTTGCTGTGCGTGGCTCACATCTCCTAAGACGTGAGCCGGGTAGGAGTCTCCAGCTCGTCTCCATGGAGATGTTGACTAAAAGCAGCCAAATATGAGATTTAAATAAATATGATCCTCATCCAAATCCATTCTTTGAGTACCCACTGCATACATATTATTGTCTGTGTCTAGCTGTTCATTAGGAGCATGTCAATCCAAAATGCTACACAGTGAACCTTTTTAATGTGTCTTAAATATATTTTGAGAAGGTCTTAAAAAGTCTTAAAAACAAATAAAAGTGAACATCAGGATTCCTGCATATACCCTGGATTATTGAAATATTTGCTGACTTGTGGCGTACTTGCTTAAATGATGTGTTTCTCCCACAGATATGAGGTGCAGGAAGAGGACAGTGAGCGGATGAACCTGCCTGTGTACTTCCGAGAGCGTCACTCCAAACAGTCGGGTGGCTCCTCCAGCCCCATGCTGTTCGGGCAGCCTCTGCTCCTCACGGTGCCCAGGCAAAACCTCAGCGCGGACGTCCTCTATGACAAGATCATGGACAGGATCGGGTTGGTGCCTCCTCTGGTGTTATACTAGTTAAAGGCATTGACCTTTTCAACCGTAACTACCCCCCTCTTTAAATAGTTAATGCTTAGCGTATGCATTTTAGTTGTTTTTTTTCTTTGTGAGACTTTCGTGTTGAGACTGAACATATACACATTTGTCTGAAGTCTTATTGATGTACTTCTGAACGTGTCTTGCAGGCGGTATGTGAAGCCCGCGCCATGTCCCGGTCCCAGTGAGAGCAGAGCCTCGGCCTCAGCCACTGTGTCCAGCTGCAGTGAGGCGGCAGAGTGCTCCTCGTCGTCCGTGTCGTCCGTGAACCCGGTGCTGAACTCTCCCCTCTCGGACGGGGCCTCCTGTAGTGCCAGCTCCACCTCCACCAACGGCAGCAACCACTCAGCCGCTGGCCCCGAGACCAACGGCATGTGCGACGGTGAGGAGCGGAGCACCTCAGTGTGTAGTGGTCAGTGGCATCTTTTAAACCAGTGGTTCCCAACCTTTTTTGCCTTGTGTACCCCTTGGGCCTTTCGTTGATTCTACGAGTACCCCCTGCCTCGACGGTTTTGTTGATCAGTTAGAAAGTGAATGACTAATACTATCAGTAAAAAAGACAACTAAATACACTGAAACTCTCACTTTTTTTTTAAAGCTTTTCTTGTTTCATCTCATTTTTAATCTGAAATTAATCCAAGTCCCTGCTAACCTCTGCGTACCCCTGGGGTCCCCATACCCTTGGTTGGGAAACACTGCTTTACACCAACACAAGGATGAACACATGATAAACTCAATACAGTAGATGGAGGCTTAATACGTAATATTCAGTAAGAAGACGTGAAAAGCAATAAAAAAATCAGTTTCATTGAGCAGGAGAAAAAGTAAAAATGTAATGTAACCGTTTAACAAATCCGAGGCACAATGTATACAAGTGAGAATTTAAGAGTCCTTTGAAACGTGGAAAGTCCATGCACTTTGACACAACAGTATGTTTTCTTCAGAGCACAGGTCTGAGCCCTAAAGAAAACACATTGTTGTTATAGTCGCCTACGTTTTTACATAATTATACACTATAGCAAGTCTTTTTTCCCGCTCGTGACCATTTGTTTGGCCTCATCCTCAAAGAGCGTCTGTTACGCATACTTTGTGGACCTTGTGAAGTATTTACCTTTTGTGTCAACAGTAGTTAAAAACAGTAGTTAAAAATAAACTACTTTTAGTAATACTGTATTGATCAATTACAAACAAGCTGCAATAAATGTGAAGCACAATACACAATGCAAGGTTCTTCACTGAAAGGGCATATTAGTACATATAATGAGGCTCACGTGTTGTGTGAAAATTCTGTGCTGGTAATTATAACTGTCAAAATGAAGTCTCGTACAGGAGTTGTCCATTGTAGGCAAAGATTATTCTGTCTTCATCTGTAGTCGTAGTTGAAGTGTAGGACGTTTCGATCTTTTCACACATAATAAGTGCTCACCCTGGCCTTGGTTCTAAGGCTGTTGACACTGTTGAGACAATAGGAAGGTAACAACCACTTATTATGTGTGAATAGGCTAAGATGTTTTGCCAACCTTTAGTACTAAGAGAGGTAGGTCTTAGAGGTTACTCGTCCTACTGGTTTTCTCTTAAGAGACCCCTGAGCGTGTTAAGTCTACTCATTTTGCTGAGGAAGATCTTTGGACAAAGGTCAAAATATCCTACACTTCAACTACGAGTACAGATGAAGACTGAAGAATCTATGCCTACGATGTCAAAATGAAGATTTGTAGTCTTAGTTTATTGGTAATTTCGCTGTAATTCCTGGGCCAATCCACATGAAACAAAAACTGTCACAAACTTCAATGTCTACTCTGTCAGCACATATGAATTAAAGCCTTGGTCACTTTTTGGCCGTGTGATTTTTGGCATAATGTAGTTGTGGCCTAAGATCACTGCACACCCTACTTACACCCAAAGGCTTGGGAAGCCCCACTACTGTCATCTTCTGGCGTAAACCGGTATAGCACCAGAAACGAAACGGTGCAGGTAAATGTAATAACTTAATTTTATTGTTTTCGTAGTTTAGTTTTGTGTGGCACTCCCTCACATTTACCGGTGCTCTTTAGTTTCTGGTGCTACACAAATTTACCCCAGAAGATGACAGTAGTGCCGCATGACATAGAGACTTAGCATCTGCTCCAATAGAAGCATAGGATTCTATAACGTGATTATTTTAATAGAGAGAAGTCATGAGAATGTTCTGAATGATCCGCGAATTAACACGCCATGACTTAAATAAAAATATTAATATCAAGATGCAATCAAATATTTTGTAGCTTGTCTTGATATGGTAAAAATATCATCTAATTTTCTTCATTCAGGTGAGGAGGAGGCCATGGACCACCAGCAGAGCCCAGAGCCAGAAACCTGGGAGCGCGGAGACGGTGAGGAGGGGGAAGCGTCCGACCTGGAGAACGGGACAAAAGGAGACAAGCAGAACTCGTCACCAGCCAAACTCTTCACGTTCAGTGTTGTCAACTCGTACGGCACCGCCAACATCAGCCCGCTGCCCTGTGACGGGAACATCCTCAAACTCAACCGTGAGTCAGAAAACCGCAGAAATGCTAATATTGCACGACGCAAAAGTGATGAACACCATCTCATAGAAAGCATTTGCAGTTGATGGAATATTTTTCATTATATACAGTCTACAGCCCAAAAACTTGGATAAAAACTAACCTTCAGCTGTCCTTCCTACTCACTCCACTCTCAACAACAGCCCAGATAATCGGTTCAGAATATTTGAACACTTCTTTTCTCATTTGTATTCTGGCGCAGCACATTCCACGGTGGCGATAGACTGGGATCCTGAATTTAAAAAGCAGTGCTACGACGAGCAGGAGGCCGAGGTCGGTACATGTCCAGCCGGCTCATGTTTTGTTGGTGACGTCATAAAGTTTTATCATTGTGTAAATATTTGTCCCCAGGCCTACGAGAAGCACGAGAGCATGCTCCAGCCGCAGAAGAAGAAGGCGACTGTGGCACTCAAGGAATGTATCGAGCTCTTCACCACTATGGAGACGCTGGGGGAACACGATCCTTGGTAAGAGTTTGGAAGAATACAAGAAAGACCCTAAATTAATTATATATATTTCAAAATCATTATTATTTTGGTATATTGTTTTTATTCATTTATTTATTAAATCCAGGTATTGCCCCACGTGTAAGAAGCACCAACAGGCCACAAAGAAGTTTGACCTGTGGTCGCTACCCCGGCTCCTTGTGGTTCATCTGAAGCGCTTCTCCTATAACCGCTGCTGGAGGGACAAGCTGGACACGGTGGTGGACTTTCCCATCAAGTGAGGAGATGCCATTCCTTATTGTCTTGTTGTTTTATTATATTGATATTATTTTGAAACTTTAGTAAAGGAAAAAAAAGGGTTTCAACGGGGCATTAAAAGTCATAAAATGAAGTGTGTCGAAGATGAGGACTTACAAGTGCATTCAAGGTTTTTTATTTCACATAAAAGTTACCTAGTGCACCTGTGTACAGTGCATTCAGAAAGTATTCAACCCCCTTCACTTTTTCCACATTTTGTTACAGCCTTATTCCAAAATGTATCCAATTATATATTTGTTTCTAATCAATCTACACACAATACTTAATAATGACAACGTGAAAAAAGTTTTTTAGAATGTTTTGCCATTTTATTGAAACTAAAAAAGGTAAATATCACATGTACATAAGTATTCACAGCCTTTACTATGACACTTAATACTGAGCTCAGATTCATCCTGTTTCCACTGATCATCTTTGAGATGTTTCAACAACTTGACTGGAGTCCAGCTGTGGTCAATTCAACTGATTGTATTTGAATAGGAAAGGCCCACACCTGTGTATAAGGTCCCACAGCTGACAGTGATGTCAGAGCACAAACCAATGAAGTCAAAGGAGCTGCTGTTGACCTCCGAGACAGGATTGTATCGAGGCACAGATCTGGGGAAGGGTTCAGAAAAATTGTTTCAGCTTTGAAGGTCCTGAAGAGCACTGTGGCCTCCATTATTCATAACCACCAGGACTCTTCCTAGAGCTGGCCGCCCGTCCCACCTGAGCAATTGGGATAGAAAGCCTTGGTCAGGGAGGTGACCAAGAACCCAATGGTCACTCTAACAGAGCTCCAGCGTTACTCTGAGGAAATGGGAGAACTTTCCAGGAGGACAACCATCTCTGCAGCGCTCTACCATAAAGGCCTGATTGGTGGAGTGCTGCAGAGATGGTTGTCCTTCAAGAACGTACTCCCATTTCCTCAGAGTAACGCTGGAGCTCTATCAGAGTGACCATTGGGTTCTTGGTCACCTCTGACCAAGGTCCTCTCCCCCAAATGCAGTCAGTTGAATTGACCACAGCTGGACTCCAGTCAAGTTGTTGAAACATCTCAAAGATGATCAGTAGAAACAGGATGAATCTGAGCCCAGTATTAAGTGTCATAGTAAAGGCTGTGAATACTTATGTACATGTCATATTTCCCTTTTATATTTTTAATAAAATGACAAAAAATTCTAAAAAACTTTTTTCACTCATTATTAAGTATTGTGTGTAGATTGATTTAGAGAAAAAAAAGGGGGTTGAATTCTTTCCGAATGCACTGTATATGTTTTTAACTTTAAATTTGGTCACAACAACTAAGATGCTATCAGAATATCATTACAACAATAATGACATTGATTATTAGTATTATATACAGTATATATATTTTTTTTAACTCTTACATTAATTAAAAATACAAAAATCTAAAACATTCAATTGAATGTTTTGCGAAAATCTTAACTTGTCTTTAAAATATCAAAATTTCCCCTCGTTCCTCTCTTTTTAATGAAATCTATGGAAATTAGGAACAAATAGTTTGGTTGCATTGTGTGGCGTTAAACATTTTACATCTCTGCATTACCATAGAATTAAAAGGCATTGAATTGCTCCCGGCATAAACCCTGAAAATATCTTACGTGCTTGTCTATATATAGTATGTCTGTATATACTCATAGAAAACCGCTGAAAGACAGTTGCTTCACATAAAAATATATTATAAGTGGAAAGGAAACCCCGCCGTGTCACAACATTCATGATTTTGCAAAATGTCTAAAGCTGGCCACACACTGGAGGGTTTTTAGCCAGATTTTTAGTCTTTCTGAGTCTGAGGAGGCGTGGCTCTATAAAAAACATTCTCTCATGGCATGATCTGTCGTGGGACTCCTCATGTGTGTGTGTTGCCAATTTAAAGGAAATTGTGTAGATTTACATGGTTTCATTGTTTGTAAAACGGTTTTAAGTTGTCTCTGAAGGGAACAATAGATTAAAATGAGGAAATGTGAAAGAGCATGCGGTTGTGTTGTGACAGAAAAATACGTCATGTACAAAGAAAGACAAAACTCTACAAACTTTGCGTTCCTTTTTTTTTACATGTATAATTACGAACAGCAGTTCAAATTTAAAGTAATATAAATTGATGTTTGGACGTTGCATGGACTCTTTTGAGGAACTGGGCCTTCTGATAGCGGAAGTGAACCAAAATAACATTGTTTTGATAATCCCTGACATGAGGAATTAGCCACTTGATTCAGGAAGCGAATATTTGTGCCGGACATAATGAATGCCCTTTTCTCTCCCAGGGATCTGAACATGTCGGAGTTTGTGTGTGACCCTAAAGCCGGCCCCTACGTTTATGACCTCATCGCAGTCTCCAACCACTACGGCGGCATGGGAGGGGGGCACTGTAAGTCAACAGCCATGTTTTCAGCAGTTGGAAGTATTTTTATTTACTTAGTTGTCCTTTCACTGCAAAACGGCACTACACGATATTCTGTGGGAGCAAATACTGTATGTAGATGTAGAGAGATGGATAGTTATAGATGTATTGTAACAGGGTTCCCACCTGGAAAACCTGGAAACTTACCTGACTTTTTTCTAGTCGTGGAAAACACATGGGAAATGCCAAAAAATGTCAAGTTTGTCCTTGAAAATACTTCTTGTCCCTTTGCTTTTCGGATTAAAATAAATGTAAGCCATACTTTGCTCACCACACCAGACTAAAGACCAGCTCATTCTGCTCCAGAACACAGGAAAAATGATATTCAAAATGTTCCCAGGGGAGGAACCCCGAACCCCCCATTTGACCGTTCCCAAGAAAACATCTGCTTTTACATGTCTGAGCTCGAATCTCTTCAGGCCTAAAAGCTAGACTTTAGCCAATATTAGATGGCATCCACAAGGGGGCACTGGAGAGTGAGAGGGCAGGGATGAACGCTAAATATGTAATCACAATGTTTTATGTATTTTTACACTTTTAAATGTCATGGAAAATCCTAGATGTGGACTTCAGGATTCCTGCAAATGCAAAAGATGCTGTAATCTGGCACAGGGTAAATTCTGGAGTTGATGACATTTCACCTAATCCAAAAAGCTTTTACATACTGAAAATCCCATTGTTCCTTCTGGGTTTTGCTGATCCTACTTGCTCTGGCTCTCGTTCATGTTTCGTTTCTTGTTCTCTCAAACAGACACGGCGTACGGCAAGAATAAAATGGATGGAAAGTGGTATTACTTCGATGATAGCAGCGTTTCTTCTGCCTCAGAGGACCAGATTGTGGTGAGATTTGACTCTTCAATAAACAACACTGATAACCAGAACCATGATAATAAACCAGTGCAGTGACATGTGCCAGGGTTTGTTAGAACATGTAAATATCTGATTCATACATAAGTTTGTGCTGTGACCATTTGTTGTTCATGAGAGACAATAATCTCAACTGCACATACTTTTTTCACCACTTTAGCACACATTATTAATTTGCCACATATGCAAAGGTTTAGTATATCAGGCCTGAAGACTCTAGAGACAGAACCATCAGTTAATCAAATAAAATGAAAGACCTATCAGCCTGGACTAAAGCGCTATAAGGGGAAAGCGGTGCACCATAGCAAAGGTGGTACTAGCAATTAATACTAAAACAAAACAATGCACAGATCTGGGTTTAATATTCCAAAGATTACAACATACACACACTTCTCAAACAATATTTTACATTATAGAATATGAATGCATGCAAATGTGTTCCTGTTGCTTCCTGTTTCGAGCAAAAATAGCTTTGACTACTTTTCCTACAGTAGAGACAATTCGATTTTTTCCTAAAGGTTTTGGAGGCTTTGCCAAATGAAAGGTGACTAAAGATGCACCAATCCAGCTTTTTTGCTTCCGATGCGGATACTTGGAGTTTGAATATCTACTGATATCCAATACCAACTGATACCGTGAGAATTTAAGATGAGATGAGATGAGATAGTTCTTTATTGATCTCACAATGGAAAAAAATCACTATTCAATTTCCAGTATTTTATTTTTTCATGTATCGGACTGGTGCATCCCTAATTTTAACCAACTTTAACTGTTTCATAATGTATGGAGGTGTGATCATTTTGTTAAGATGAAAAGGCACTATAATGTAACATGGGTAAATAAATTAACCTCACAAATGCACACTACTACATCTAGAAAAGGGCTATATTACAAAAGCAAATTAATTAAGACTAAACCAGGTCCAACAAGGTAAATAACCCCGACCTACTGATCTGGTGATAAGTTAAACCACATCAAAGTTACCACCTTCTCATTGAGCATATTCAATAAGCACTTGTCAAATTACTAACCCTTTTTGTAACATTCTGCCTTCTCCTTCTCGTTCCAGACAAAAGCCGCCTATGTGCTCTTCTATCAGCGCAGAGACGAGGAAGACTCCCCCAAACCGCAGCCTTCCGCATCACTAGGGGGCGCCTCAGCCGAATCAACGGAAGACAACATGGACACAAACTAATTTACTGCTCCTAATCCTTGGGGACGCAATCGCACTGATAATATTAAGGCAAATAGACACTTGTACGCACTCTCTAAGCTACTATAGTGACTTCAATGGACATGATAGACTTTGCATTATTAAATCCACCTTTCCCAGTTTTGGTTTGGTCTCATTTTGCTGAAGCTTTTCAAGAGTGACCCAAAAGACTTTTGTAATGCAATAGTGGGTTTGCTGATATTTCAACTCGACTTTTTTTTTGTTGGCGTGTCCAGAAAGCAATGACGAATACAACATTGACCGCATTTGAGCATAATCTTCCAGCTCATCTCCCACAGTGAAACGTCGGTTCTCAATTTTCTCGGGCCAAGTTCCATCACAGTAGATGGGTCTCAATAATAACGATGTCTTCAAGTGGAACGGGGTTGAGAGCTTTGCACTCTTTGGATTAGCAATGTGTCCCTTTTTAAAAAAATCCCTAGAATTGGGAACTTTTAAAATGATTTTTGTTTGTGTCCTGTAGGGCTGCACAATATATACCGTATTTTCCGGACTATAAGTCGCACCAGCCAAAAAATGCATAATGAAGAAGAAAAAAACGTATATAAGTCGCACTGGACTATAAGTCACATTTTTTGGGGGGAAATTTATTTAACAAAATCTGAGACCGAGAGCAGACATTTCATCTGAAAGGCAAGTTATAATAATGACAATAGAAGAGAGAACAGGCTGAATAGATGTACTAACGTAACACATTGATGGTTATTCAGCTACACGAAGCTTAAACAACGAACTGATTAGGTGTCTGGTATGTCAAAGTAACATATTTATTAATATATAAGTCGCAGGACCAGCCAAACTATGAGATAAAGTGCGACTTATAGTCCAGAAAATACGGTATTTAAAAAAACTTGCTATATGGGTGTATAATATTGCGATAACAATATTGCAATATTTTACCAAATCTGTTCAACAAGTAATTTGCAAGTAATTTTTTTTTCAGCAAAACAAACAAAATTATGAAAATTATAGTCCAACTTTTACACATTTATAAATTACATGCTTTGTTTTTGTTTTGTTTTGTTTTAGGGTTTGCAAATGTGTATCTCAGTCAGAGGGAAGTTTTTGTGATCATGTATGATGATTTTGCGATATGTATATTCCATCACCTAGTATTTCGATCAGTCTTAATTTAAAAAAACTAAAATCACAATTTTACTCACAGCAATATTTTTGCTGATGAAAATTGGACTAAAACTAAACTAAAGTTAGTTAATGAGACTAAAACTGTGACTAAAATCTCCAGATATTTTTTCGTCATTATTAAATATCTTTGAAAACTATGATATAAATATAAAGTTTACTCAATCTATTTCAAATTTAGGCGACTACATTTACATGGATTTTTTGTTGACTAAAATTAGACTAAAACTAACAAGATTTTTTTTTACTAAATCTTGACTAAAGTTTAATTCCATTTTCGGCAAAGGACTAAAACTAAATGAAAATTTGCAGCCAAAATTAAACCAGATTGCGATACAATATTTATTGCGATATATTGTGCAGCCCTAATGTCCTGCAAATGACACAACTCTGTTTATCACATCCGAACATCACATCTAGCCACAGCAAATACAAAGTAATCTATTTTCCTGCAGGGGGAAACTTTTATTCTTATTTTGCAGGCTCCATACTTGTATACTTAACAATAACCAGTAGTGACACATTTCAAATATTTCTCGACTAAAGTTGCATTACAAAGAAACAACCATTACTTTCTGGACACACTTCATAAAATATCTATTCACAAGTGCATAGTCATCTAGAACTAAAAAGAAAAAAAGCCAAATGTTACTACCAAAGCTATCCACAATATTTATGAACAGACCACTAGCATTAATGCTTAGATTAGCCCATAATAATAATAATGATAATGTAACTCTGTGGTGTTGTCAATGCATCACACGCCCCGTTCTAGGGATCCAAACACAAATCTCTTCACTTCAATGGCCCGCATCGAATTTTCAGGGTAATCTCAATCCCAGGCTTCTTCCTTATCGCGTGTGCTTGGTCCCAACAGTGGATATCTCATGACTTTGACTTCTTCATTTAACTTATATTTATAGCACGGGGCTGTCTCTAGGACCCTAAACTTGTGGACGAAACGCCCTCTATTTTTGTTTTTCTTTTGTATAATTGCATACGCGGCCTTCGATTCCTGCAAAGAGAGAAGAGGCACTTTTGAAAAAATTGCTTCATAGATCTATATATAATTTTTAATGCTTCTGGTGCATATAATAGATGATAGCCGTATGGGTTGGCCTTTTAAAGGGTTAAGACGTACATTTCCAGATCATTTTATTGTGTTTTTTTTAACGCACATATTTTGCTGCCTGATCGATGAACCTCTAGGTTGAAATTGCAATGGCTTGTTCTTATAGTCTTGTACATTACCACAGCTCTGTATTGAAATGGCTATGTTGTTTGATATCTTAAAAGCACACTGGGTGGAAATTGAAATAAAGTAGAATTAAAGTGGTGCTTCACTCCTGGGCGTTGGTCGTGTTTAGGTGATGGCGCGATGATGATGAGAGGCCGGTGTCCATGTTGTCGGGGCAGAAAAATAGTAGTTAAGTGTAAATATGGGTTGGCTGTGCTGGATGTAGTAATGATTACACTGGCATGGTATTATGAACTTCCGATGACCTAACAAAATTCAAGGGAGCTCCTTTAGTAGAGACCAAAAAGAGACATGTCCTAAGTTTGGTCAGGTTTAAATCTAACTCAAATAATGGCTACAATTCATAAAATCGAACAAAAATGCAATTTACAAGGTTTTATTGCAAGTTTGTAGGTAAAGAAGTTTCGGCACATTTGTTGCCTCTTCTGTTCAATACGAAATAACGTTGCAAGCTACTTACTATGAACTACTATAAATCACAAAGTATATATTTTTTCTTTACACATGAATGTACAAATGGTTCCAACAAGTTTTGTCAATATCATCTTTATTTTCTTTATCAGGGTATATACAAGTAGCGGCAAGTCAAATTTAATGCCATTTTAATGCCACAAATCAGGACATATTTAACATTCATTTCCATATTCAATAGAAAATTGATACAACAGACAACCTTTGACCAGAAATACAGTATGATTTCTGCCACAACTACAGTTTAGACTCTCATTTTCTCATCACAGAGAGAGGAGAGGAGGGAGACGGGGGAGAAAGGAGAGAGAAAAGGGAGAGGGGGAGAAAGAAAGAGGAGAGAGAGAGAGAGAGAGGAGTGGTAAAGGGAAGAGGGGGAGAAGGGAGAGAGAAAATGGGAGAATGGAGAGAGGTGAGAGGAAAGGGGAGAAGGGAGAAAGAAAGGGGGGGAGTGAGGAACATTCTTACACATACTGGAAAACATAATTGTCTCAGTTGAGAAAATGGCTTGAAATTAAACGATTTGGGAATGTAGGCTAGTTTAGATTAAGATTGCCAATGGACAGTCCCAACCCACTCAAAATCAACACAAATTCTCTAAATTCAAGAATTTTCAAGCCGTTTATCTTTTTTAAGATGGTAATTTCTTTTGCACAGTTTCTATTGCACAACATTCTTACACATGGAAAATACTGAAAATGCCTCAGTGTAAACATTTTCCCTCAAAACCCCATTAGGTCACATATGATGCACAGCACTTACATCTGTAGAAAGTAGTGCTTTACTTTGGGCCAGGATTGGGAGGTCTGGCCCCTGGTCCTTTGACGAGGAAGAAAAAAAGGCCCCTCGCCAGGACAACTCGCCTACCCCTGTTGTAGGATGACAAGACGCGAAAGACCCTAATAAGAATTTTATGTTATGTATAATCTAGAATCCAATATTGTCCCACATTATACAGTGAGGCCAATAAGTATTTGATCCCCCTGTGAATTTGCAAGTTCTCCCACTTAGAAATCAGAGGGGTCTAAAATTTCCATCGTTGGTGCAATTCCACTGTGACAAAAAAAAATCCGGAAATCATATTGTATGATTTATTAACAATTAATTTCAAATACTTATTGGCCTCACTGTATATTATTATACATCAAAGCCTTTAAAAGCTGAAAATTATGATCAAAACTACTCTGCAACTGCCAATTTAACAGACTTGGACCGTGTTTTTGTATTTTTTTTTGGAGTAAATATAGAAAAAAGTCCCCCTTGAAAGTCTTGCAGCCAATTGAAAATGACTATATTAGAGATTAGCTTGTGTGTTGAAGTTCTTGGAGGACAATATATATATATTTTTATTGACTTTGCAAAAAGGGGATGAGTAGTTCTCAAATGCTAGCAAGAGTCCAACATAGTTAAGACAGAATCATTTTTTTTAAATGCATAAAATGGTGAAATATTTATAATAAGAAGTAAATCGGTACTTATAAGCCATAAAAAAGAGTCGAGTCATAATGACTCTGCAAAATACATGTGTTCTGGAAGATGTCGACTTGTCTTTGTTGGTGGACGCAGACACTTTCCAGACGTTGGTTTCTGTGCTGACTGTAACTATGAATAGACCGAAGCGTTTCTTCCTGTTGTTTTGTTCAGTTAGTTGTCCAGTACTGTCGTAACCCCATACTTCCTTCCAGACGTCTTCAGATTGCCTAATTCTGTGAAACCAACACTGTAACAGAGTGAATGAATCACAGCGAGGAGGAAGGAGCAACCAAAAGGGAATTCCACCACATTTTACTTCAGTCTGTTGTGAAATCTCTCTTCCACTCGTGTGTGTAAAGGTACTCTGACCTTTGATCTCAAGTGTGAAGAACACAATGCGTTTCTTGTCTTCGTTTTCTTATAGGCCCTACATGTATTAGTTTCGCTTTAGGGAGTTTTAGTCCACGAATACTAGGAAAGTAATACAGCTGTGCTCATAATTTTACATACCCTGGCAGAATGTTTGTTTATGTGAATGATAACACAAAAAAAACTTTTTTCACTCATGATTAGTGGTTGTGTGAAGCCATTTATTGTTAAGGAAGCCATTTACTCTTTTCGAATAATAATGACAACAGAAACTCCAAATGTACCTGATTAAAAGATGTATTCTGCATCTTGAAACAAACACCACTTTTTTCAGAGAGTCCAATATTTCAGCTGAAGTTATTTGTGGCTCTAAACAATTTTCCTGGCTGATCAGGGTCATTTGAGTAGTTTCTGTCAGTCATTATGATTTGAAAAGCGTAAACAACACAGTGCTTTGACAATAAATGGCTTCACACAACCACAAACCATGAGTGAAATTTGTTGTGTGTGTTTCATCATTCATATTCTCTCAAAAAAAATGGCCAAAAGAATCTGCCAGGATATGTAAACTGTATCTTACACAGTGTTGCATGCCATGACCTGCCATCACTATGACAAGCTGCAACACATAAGTGTATATAATATACTCTAGATCAGTGGTTCTCAACTGGTGGGTTGGGCCTCAAAAGTCGTTCGTTAGTTAAACTTACTCAAATTAAATGTAATTTTGACTTGCAAGTAAAAAATCTACCAGTGGAATAAGTTTTGTTGTTTGTAAAAAAAAGAAAAGCTTCAAGCTTTCAAGTAAATCAAGCTTTAGTATCTAATTGTAAGAGCTATGAAATATTTCCTATTAATTTAACTGGCGAAATCTTGCACTGGCAGATTTCCTTACTGTACTTACTCAATTCATAAGCAAATCTACTCATTTACTTATTTCTAGATTACTTTTTCCAGTACAGCCCGTTTAAATGCTCATGGTTTCAACTTCATAAGCTTATGTCATGCCTAGTCAAAAATAATTGTGTGGAAAATACCATCCATCCAATCTCTTCCGCTTTAGCCCGGAGCCAGGTCACGGAGGCAACAGTCTGAGCAGAGATGCCCAGACTTCCTGATCCACGCACACCTCCTGCAGCTCTTCCTGGGGGATCCCAAGGCATTCCCAGGCCAGCCTAAAGACCTCGTCTTTCCAGCGTGTCCTGGGTCTTCCCCGAGGCCTCCTCCCAGATGGAAAATACCATATTTTACATTATTCTCTTCTTATTTGCGTCGTGGCTTGTCATATTCAGGTGATGGTGGGTCCCAACGCCACACCAGTTGAGAACCATTGCTCTATATTGATACTATACTCTATCAGGGTTTATGCAGGACGCAGCAAGTCAAATTTAATGCCATTTTACTGCCCAAATACTAGATTTGTAATGCCATCAATACAACAATTCATTTAATCTCTTAAAATTTGCAAACACTGCACCAAATAGATGAATTTTCATATTTTGTATAAAATTGTATACAACGGGTAACTGTTGAACAGAACGCATGTATAATTTCTTCAAAAACTGCAGTAAAATGAGTCACGCAATTTAATTATTTTCTAAGACATTTAGATTTAATGCAAGTTTGAATTAAATTTAATGCTTTTTAATGACATTTAAGGCCTTATTTTTGGCATAATTCATTTAACGACTTTTAATGCTTTGTAATGCCCCGCGGAAACCCTGTCTATAGTCAGTCAGTGGTTCCCAATCTTTTCTATGCCACGAGCTACTTTTACATAACAAAAATGGCAGCGAACTACAAAGGTTCAGATAAACACATGTAACTACTGGTATGCAACGCTCCACCTGATTTGTTTTCTAGTAGTAGAATGACATTTTTGTTGTCCTCCTTTAGCATGTTTACTCAGACATTAAGAAAATAATAAAGCATTTATATACATTTCATGAACATGCAGGCTAGTTTTCTAGAATTTTGGTGACAGTGGCACAAAAAAAGTGACACCACAAGTTATGAAAAACTTATCTGGGGTGTTAGAAATGTGCGAGGAAAGTGAAAAATTTGCCTCTTTCATTGTTTGTAATATAAAAAGAAAGGGGTATAGTGCCTTTAAGTGGAATTGACCTGTAACCAAGATGTTTTTTTCAACACTATTCAACTAAATAACTTCAGTTTCCTGTTTATTCTTTTGAATATTTACTTAAACATTTGGAGTGTGTTCAACATTTTCAGAGTCATCATGCACATAGAAATGTTGAAATCTTTTGGCGAGCTACTTGGAAATAGCTTCCGAGCTACCGGTTGGAGATCTCTGCTCTCTAGTCTATACCAGAGGTCTCCAACCTTTATGACCCCGTGAGCTACTTTTGCGCAAC
>OMNZ01044524.1:0-14802 GCA_900303255.1 Lesueurigobius sanzi | reverse complement strand
TTTAATTCTCCTGTCTTTGATTATTAATATACTTATTATTGGATTACATCATTGTTTTCATTTCCTCCCAGGTCTACTCCACCAACTTCGATGGCGGTGACATCAAAGAGGTTCTGACTGCTGCCGTACAGAATGTGCAGAATCTCGCTGTGGACTGGATCAACTTCAAACTCTATGTCCTGGAGGCGATGGTGGAGCGCATCGATGTGTGCGAATTCAACGGCGGGAACAGGGTCACTCTGGTGGCCGAGAACCTGCAGACTCCTCATGGCTTGGCTCTTGATCCCACTGTGGGGTGTGTAATGTCAAATGACGATACAGTATACAGTACATACAATATTGTATTGACTTTTAATCTATGCTTGACAATTAATCTTCCCCTCTCTTCATGTTTTTCTGGTGTATAGTTACATGTTCTTCACAGACATGGGAGTGTCCAATCAGCAGGTCAAGCTTGAACGTGCCTTTATGGATGGCAGCAACCGTGAGGAGCTCATCAAAGTAAGACTGGGCACACCAACTGGCATTACCCTGGACATCGTCACCAAGAGAATCTACTGGTCCGACAGTCACTTTGACACTGTGGAGACTGCCACCTACAATGGCTTAGACAGGTCGGTGCTACATCAGAGTATTTACTCATCAAGTTTTACTCATCATGGTCATCTTGTAAGTAAAGTAGTGTCTTGTTTTCAGAAAAATCGTCCTTAACGGAGCTACACAGTCTCCACACCCCTTTGGGATCGCGGTGTTTGAGAACCATGTGTTTTTTACTGACTGGACCAAAATGGGTGTGATCAGGACAAACCGATTCAACGGCAGCGACCCGGCGCTCATCTACCGCACCGCGAATCGCCCGGGACACGTGGTGGTTTCACACTCGGTCCTGCAACCCTTTGGTAAGTAAATACGTTTGTGAATATTGCCTGAAATGCAGTATTATCGCTGTATATTCAGTCTATTTTTTTTGTAGCAATGAACCCATGTGGAAAGCACAATGGTGGATGTCAACAAATTTGTCTTTTGAGTCACCGCACGGACAACGACGGTCTTGGTTTCCGCTGCAAGTGTCGCCACGGTTACGACTTGCAACTTGACCGCAGGACCTGCTTCAGTGAGTTACCTCCCCTCTGTAACACATTGAAGTATTTTGATTGTCAAGCATCCTACATTCTAACTGGTAAAGTCCCTACATGTCTAACCTCTTCTTGCACTCTCTGAACAGAGGTGAAGGACTATTTGCTCGTGGCCTCCTCAATGGCAGTGCGGGGTATCCCATTAAACCTGTCGCTCCAGGAGGACATCACCCTGCCTCTGATTGGACTTGGGACCACATTCTCTGGGTCTGCTGTTGAATTTGATGGCAACGAGGAAGCCCTTTTCTACAATGACAGGTCTCGAGGACTCATCTACAAGTCAAACCTAAATGGATCAGGTGCATATTCTTCATGTTTTGTGTTGAATTTCATTGTTTTCGTTAGTAAAGAAATTGTATGGATTTTCTGGATGCGCTAATGTTACCTTTCGTGTCTATTCAGTGCAACAGATTTTAACAGGTTACAGAGTTTCATCAGTCGATGCCATGGCCTATGATTGGACATCAAAGGTTTTGTTTTGGACCTCAAGCAGCTACAGGATTGTGGCAGCGTTTAGGATAGCTGATAAATCCAGGCGAGACATCGTGACCGATGTGAGAAACCCAAAGGGCATCGCAGTGCATCCTAGTGCTGGGTGAGTCCTTCCTTCAAAGACGGGCTGGGTGACATTTTATTTTTGTTACCATTACTTCAACAATACCTGGTTCATGATAGCAGTGCTTGTTATTCCAACTTTTAACTCAAGTGCAAATAGAGGAAAATACATTTATTATCATTAACTATCTACAGTGTATATTGTAACAGAAAAATATGTTCAGATATGACTTAAAAAACAGATTTTTTTTGTGTGTTATGTATAAAGACACCTATTTTAAAGACATTTCAAAAGACAAAAATACCATTCAAATTGTAATAAAATCATATTGTGTAACTCTCAACAGATTCTTGTTCTGGGCTGACTTGTACCGTCCTGCAGCTATCATGAGAGCTTACACCGATGGCAGCAACGCAGTTCCTTTAGTTAATACAACTCTTGGACTGCCATATGGACTGGCTCTTGACTACTCGTAAGTACTATTAGCTATATAGACAATTTTACTCAACATTTTGGGTAAATTTAATTTAGTTTCTTTTCACTCGTTGTTGCAGACTGAATCGTTTGTACTGGGTGGATTACCTTTTGGATCAGATTGGCAGTATTAGTATCGCGGGGTCCGACAGACAAACGTTCAGCAATCTCGGACAAATCACGCAGCCTTTCTCCCTCACTGTGTATTCAGGTAAAGTGAATTATAAGCTTGTTCCAATATAAACAATAGCAATAAAACAATGTACTGTTTTCAGCGTTCTTTTAGTAAGACAGGAGGTTTGTTTACCTGCTTGACTAGTTTCGGCTAACTTCCTGTAGCCTGTAGTCTGAGGCTGCTTACATGAATTTTCCAGTCAGCAGGGGAAGCTTGCGCCCCCTACTGACTGACGCCTCCACCAGGACCGTGTCCCAGGTGTGAGAAAGGGTCTATGCTCCCTTGTCCCGGTTCATTGATGTTGGTGCACGTTTCCTTATCTCGATGGCTTCTCTGATTCAGTGGTGGTCCTTGTTACTTTCGAGACGGATGACCCTGGCATTGTCCCAGTCCGTAATGTAGTTCTCCCTACACCAACGTCAATGAACCGGGACGACGGAGCATACGCCCTTTCTCACACCCGGGATGCAGTCCTGGAGAAGGCATCACACCTCCTGTCTTACTAAAAGAACGTTAAAAATAACTAAGAAGACAGTATGAACTTTTTCAAATGAGAAAACAATGTATGCTATAAGTGTTTGCCATGCCGTTACAATTTATTTTCTATTTTAGATTACCTATATGTGTCAGACGCAAGAACCAGGGCAATATTTGAGATGAGGAAGCGAGATGGAGGAGGAAATATTATGGTCAGACAAGGAATCTACAATATTATTAACATCAAGGCCTACACTGCTGACCTCCATGGCTGTGAGTAGACACCATTTAATACTTGCCACTCTGCTTAATGTTGAAAATAAAACATCTCACATTAATCTATCGTGCGATATGTTCAGTGTACAACAGCCAGTGCAACTTGGTCCCCAACGGTCACTGCAGCCACTTCTGTTTCCCCACTCCGTCGTTCAGCCGGGTGTGTGGCTGCCCGTATGGTATGAAGCTCCAAGCCAATCAGAGGGACTGCATCAAGGACGATTCAGTCACCCCTCCTGACACCAGCTGCGGCGACTATGCGTTTGAATGTGACGAGGGCCGCTGTCGACCCAACTCCTACCTGTGTGATGGATACATGGACTGCATTGATCAGACGGATGAGGCTAACTGCACTAATACAGGTGAATGTACATGCTATAAGAGTCAAAGGTAGAGCTGGGAACAATGTAAGCTCAGCAGATTGAGAGTGTTGAGTAAATTATTGGTTGATTTAGTTGTTCATTTGTAGTTTTGACTAAGCTTTTGTTTAACTTGTTATGATTTCCAGGTGCGACTTGCTCTCCGCGGGCGTTCACCTGCAACAACAAGCACTGCATTTTGATGAGCTGGCGCTGTGATGGTCAGGATGACTGTGGAGATGGATCTGATGAAATTAACTGTCCCACTAGCATCCCGACCACCTGCTCCTCTGACTACTTCACCTGTGACAACTTCAGATGTATTTCTAAAAGATGGCTGTGCGATGGCGATAACGACTGTGGCGATGGCTCGGACGAACACAACTGCAGTGAGTATTATCTTTGCACAAATATCTTCTCACATAGAGTACAACAGCTTTTGTTAAGGTCATGTGATATCTATGTTTGAATTTCAGATTCAACCATCACGACCTGCCCTCCATCCTATTTCCTGTGTCCGGATCATCGCTGTATCAGCAGCTACATGGTGTGCGATGGAGATCAAGACTGTTTAGATGGTTCTGATGAGAAGGACTGTGGTAGGTTTCACAGCAGGTCACAGAAGTTTCAGGTTTAAACTTGTCTTAATTTTATTAATGTGTAATACTTTATATATGTAGAGTTTTCTTGTGCCTCCTATGAATTTGCCTGCGCCAGTGGGGATCAGTGCATCAGTAACAGCTATCGCTGCGATGGAGTGTTTGATTGCAGAGACCACTCGGATGAAAGAGACTGTCGTAAGCTGCAAATATACTTTTATACTTGTTATTCTTTGTTATTCATTTGCTGGTAAATTACTGTTATTTCTGTTATTTCAGTGATGGTATTTCACAATACTTTTTTCTTCCGATTGTGTTTTAGCCACTCGAGGTCCAGGCCTGTGCCACGATGACGAGTTCCAGTGTCAGACCGATGGCTTCTGTATCCCAGGGAAGTGGGAATGTGATGGTCACGCTGACTGTGAAGATGGTTCAGATGAGCACAACACCTGTCCTCCTATCACCTGTGGATCAAACTACTTTCAGTGCGCTAACAAAGCCTGCATCCCTAGAAGCTGGGTGTGTGATGGTGAAAATGACTGTCGGGACATGAGTGATGAAGAGAACTGTCCCACGCCTCCATTTAGCTGCCCCTCAGGACAGTGGCTGTGTCCCACTGACATGGTGTGCATTAACCTCAACAAGGTGTGCGATGGCCAGAGGGACTGTCCCAATGGAGCTGACGAATCACCTCTGTGCAGTAAGTTCTCATTATTAATAGGTCATTGTACAAAGCTTTACTGATATTGTGTTGCAGCAAAAGGGCTAATGATGGGAACTAAATGGTACAATTGTTATTCATCTTCTTCCTTCGTTTGTTTTTAGATGAAAATGACTGTGAGCTGAACAACGGCGGCTGCAGTGACGGCTGCATCCAGGGTCCGTTTGGGGCTCAGTGCACCTGTCCACCAGGTTTCCAACTTCTCAATGACACAAAGACTTGCGAGGACATCGATGAGTGCCTCATCCCCGGCTTTTGTAGCCAGCTCTGTTACAACGAGCGAGGCAGCTTCAGATGCTACTGCTCAGACGGCTACCTCCTGGAGCCCGATGGACGCACGTGCAAAGCTGCAGGTAAGACAAAAGCAAAATGTTACAAATACAGTATTTCACATACTTAATTATGGAGTTAAATTATCAGACAAAATTAAAACTAGTTATACAAATACAGTAAGTAATAATACATTAATTTCATATTTGCTTGTTTCTCAGACCCAATGGCTGCTGTACTTCTGGTTAGCAAACGGAGCCAGATCATTGCTAATACTATCAACATGAGGCCACCTCTTTTAAGAGCTGTAATGAGTGGATCAGGGATTGTCTCAGTGGATTTTGACCGAGTTACCACCAGAATGTACTTCGCTGACGCCTCAACAAAGCAGATATGGAGCGCCTTCCAAAATGGCACTGACAAAAAACTGGTAGCTGCTCTCATTTCATCTAACTTAACTCCAAGTGAACATACAGTATTTGCTGAAATATATACTCTGTTGTACTGTAGGTGTTTTCTACTGGGCTTATGGTACCAGAGAGTATTGCTGTGGACTGGGTGGGTCGAAACCTGTACTGGACTGACTCTGTGATGGAGAACATTGAGGTATCTACACTGGACGGGCGTTTCAGAAAAGTCCTTTTGACCAAAAATATCACCAGCCCCCGTGGACTTGTTCTGGACCCTCGCAACCAGTAAGACAAAAACAACTCTTGACTTTTCTTTATAGCTGTATTAATAAATGATGCGTATTTTTTTTTAGCACCAATATCATGTTTTGGTCAGACTGGGGCAAAAACCCACGTATTGAACGGGCCTTCATGGATGGATCTGCGAGGATGGCTATTCTCACCACAAAAGTTTACTGGCCTAATGGCTTAGCTCTGGATTACACCACACAGAGGCTGTACTTTGCAGACGCGTACCTCAAGTACATCGACTACTGCGACTATAATGGCAACAATCGCCAGCAGGTCATGGCGAGTGACATGGTATGCGTCCTTCAGTGAGAGTATTTTGAACGTAGAACAATTTAATTTAAAGTTAGGTTTGTTTGGCCAGGTCCTGCAGCATCCACACGGGATGACCATCTTTGAGGATTACGTGTACTGGTCAGAGCGCTACACCAGCAAGGTCATGAGGACGAACAAGTTCCATGGGGGAAATGTCACCACTCTCATCAATAACGTCTATCAGCCAATGGGGATTGTTATGACACATCCCATTAAACAACCACCAGGTTATTAACAGATAATTACAATTGTGTTGTTCTAGTTTTGCATGTTTACACACTACAATGTTAAAGGCACTATACCTGATTTCTTTTTTCATTCACAAATAATGAAAAAGGAAGCATGTAAATTAAATTGATTTTTGCGGTCCAAACACATTTCTAACTTTCATAACACATTTTTAAAACACGGTTTCTCCACTGACATGAATTTAAAAGCAAGGTTCACTTTTTAGGGTCAAATGCAAGAAAAGTAGCCTGCAAAATCTTGGAATTACCAAAAAAAAAAGTATTTATATTTAGACACACAGTATTATTTCCACAATTACTAAAGAATTACTAACCTAAAGGGGGACAAAACATGTTTCATTCCACTCCTAGGAATCAGGTAATAGTGCCTTTAAGGTGAGACACTGCATCGGCAAAACAATTAAACTGAGGGAAACTTTTGCTGTTTATTACTGACATAAATATGACAAAAAATGTATTGCAAGATTTCAGTCATTTTATGTTTTCATACAAAAAAAAAAAGAGGCATTTTTGGTGTAAATATGGCCAACATTGCCAATACTATATTTTCAGCAACAAAAACTAAGTAAAGGATGAAGCAATATTTAAATGTATGGTTTTAGTTTGTTGGTACATTAGTTACAAAGATTTGTTCTTTGGGGATTTTGAATATATTTTCAATAAGCAAGTTATTAGTGAATACATCTGTAAAAATATATATATATATATATATAAAAAAGTCACATTTTGCCTTGTTTTTTAGAGTTCAGGCTAGGAATTAAATATTGAAAAATCCCTCGGAACAAAAATATTGTTAGACTGGAAAGGTAGGAGTCTGAAGGTGCTACTAAACTGCAGATGTTTTCATCACAATGTGAGAAATTGGTCATGGAACCTACAATTTCACATATAATTGGAGAAACGTTGAATAATTACACTCCTTATCGTAAAGATTGGGTCATTTATTTGTTTCCAGGTGAACGTTGAAATGGTAAGAGAGCAAGCTGGAAACCGACGAAATGAGATTTGTCTGCAGTGTCTCCCCTTTAAATACAGTAATATTAGCTTTGACAGTTTGCTCTTCTCTTGTTCAGCAATCAACCCATGCGCACAACACCTGTGCACTCAGCTGTGTCTGTTGTCCGGCTTGAGACCCATTTACTACTCCTGCCACTGTCAGTCAGGCTGGAAACTGGACACGGACAAACGCACCTGTATCAAAGGTAAATCTGTGCTTACAAATGTATAATCCGCCTAATAAAACCGACTAAGCATGTTGATTTGTGAAGGTTCTCAGTCGTATAGGAGTTGTCCATCGTAAAAATAAATCGTATAAAAAATATTTGCCTACGATAAGCATGTTGATGTTTCTCTCATTCTGCTCAGATGAGACTCCTTTCCTGATGGTGGTGAGAGACTCTGTGATTTTTGGGATTCCTCTGGACCCAGCTGATACATCCAACAATGCAATGGCTCCTGTGTCCGGTGTCAGCCAAGGACGAGACATCGAGTTTGACGACAAAGAGCAGTTTGTCTACTGGGTGCAAAATACTGTAAGAAAACAGTTAAACCACACAAGTATTACAAGTGATTAAAGTGATATCTCCTCTTGAATAATTATTGTATATTCAAACATTACCAGGGCTCGATATGGCGGGTCATGACAAGTGGAACAAACAGATCAGAATTTGCACCTGCGGCATTCCTGGGAACACCATCTGGATTGGCTTTTGACTGGATTGGCCGAATGATGTATTACACAAATCCCACTGCTAAAACTATTGAGGTAAAGTCTATAAAAATGTGGCAATTTATTTCTTGTTTATTAAACATAAATCTATATATAATTTAAACAAGTCTATTAATATCGTGATGTAGGTGATTCGTATCGATGGGGAGCAGCACTACAGAAAAACTCTCATCACTTCAACTGGAAAACCAGAAGGAGTTGGATCACCAAATGGGATCGTGGTGGATCCAGCTCGAGGGTAAAAACTAGTTAAAACTTTATTTTTACATCAAGGCAAAATGGTTAAACAATCGGTGTAGCTTTTTCTGTTACTGTCCTCAAATAGGAAATTGTTTTGGACCGACAAAGGTTTTAGCGGAGTCCCTGCTAAAGTTGGCAGCGCCGACATGGACGGAGCCAATCCCACTAATCTTTACACTGAAAACCTGGCTAACATCGGGTTTCTTGCTGCTGACATCCAAGCCAGTAAACTCTACTGGGGTGTTGCCGGCTCCGGAGTGGTATGCGCAGCAAAAAAAGACATTAAGCCTTGAACCGTGACAGATGTAAAGTGAATTTTGGTGTGGCAGATCGAGTGTGGCACAATGGATGGGCAGAGTCGCGTCAGAGTGGTCAGCGGCCTGTCGAATCCGTGGGGGCTCACCATTCACCAGAACTACCTCTACTACACCGACCTGGACCTGGAGGTTATTGAGCGAGTGGATAAAGACACCGGAGCCAATATGGTGGTCATGAGAAGTGGCATGTCTGGTCTGCGAGCTCTGAAGGTCCACGCCAGAGACAGTGAGTAGATTACATCATCAAAAACAGTCTACAGTGGATTCAGGAAGTACTTTACTAGTGGAAAATACATTCATATGATTTTAGTCTTATACTGCTTCATGATAATCTACCAAAAAAACACTGTACGTGCCTTTTAAGTAATTATTCCATTTTCTATTTTTTTTCCAGATTCAGCAGGAACCAGCAACGCTTGCAGCTCCAACAACGGCGGCTGTCCTCAGCTTTGTTTACCCAAACCGGGCAATAAGAAGGTCTGCGCCTGCACCACTGGCTTCATCCCCTCACAGGACGGGACAAGCTGCGAACAGTTTGAATCGTTTGCTGTTGTGACGAACTCCAAGCACATCCGAGGTTTTCACATCAACAGTTCGGATCACTCTGAGGCCATGGTCCCGGTCGGTGGACGTGAGTTATCTATCGCCTTGTGTCGTCTTTTTTTTAATACCCTTTAAACTATTAATATTATTTTGTCCACAGCGTCATACTCTATCAAGGACAAGTTAGACCTCCATTTTGAGTCAGGCTTTGTGTATTGGACCGATAACAGCACTTCAAGTTCCTACAAAGGGATCTTCAGGACCAAAACTGATGGTTCACAGTACAGGGGTGTGGTCACCTCTGGCATCGGACGGAGGGGGATCCAGGGCATCGCTGTTGACTGGATAGCAGGTAGGTCACTACTGGAATATCAAAGTAATAGTAGCATGTTAGAAAAGGCTAGCATTGAGCTATGGAAGACACAGAGGAGACAGGGTTCATAAACTCCAGTTGGCAATGGGCCAAACCGTTTATTTTGGTTTCTCCGTTTGATGTATTTTAATAAGTTTGCAGTAGTTAATTTTGTTTTATTGGGTGGAAAGGGTGTAAAAGCCCTTCCTGGCTCACCTTTGTGCAAGTATAAGCTTTCGAAGTGTGTCAAACCATTTCAATTAATGTAATTCCATGTTATTTCAAAATAGTTCATGTAAAATGTTTGTCTACAGCAATAAGTCACATTCAAAGTCAAGTTGTTTTGCTTTTGCTCACGTTCTCTTCCATCTCTGTATCCGTAGGTAACTTGTACTTCACAAATGCCTTTTCAACGGAGACTTTCCTCGAGGTCTTGGCGATAAACACCACCTATCGAATGATCCTCCTCAAGTCGTCTCAGGACCAGCCAAGTGACCTAGCTGTGAGCCCGAAGCTTCGCTACCTTTTCTGGACAGACGCTGGACAAACCCCCAAAATAGAGCGCGCTTTCCTGGACGGCACCAACCGCACAGTGCTGGCTTCTGAGAGCTTGGCGTCGCCTCGAGGCCTGACCGTGGACTACACCAATGACTTCCTGTACTGGACGGATGACGTTCTTGATATGATTTGTCGAATGGCTGCAGATGGCACTCAGAGGCAGATTATTCGATACGGCAGCCGCTTCCCTGCCCCGACAGGAGTGGCCATTTTTGGGAACAACATGCTTTGGGTTGACAGGAAATTGGGGAAACTCTTTCAAGCCAGTAAAGATCCAGCTAATACTGACCAACCAGAGGTAAGAATTTACCCAGAATGGATATCATGGGAAATAGAGATGTCACTCATCAAAGCTAATAAGAAAGATAATATAGTCTGAGAAAAGGACATCAAAAAGCAATGAAGTGATTATATTGAAGTCTCCAAAGCATAACTTGCTTTTAATAAAGAAATGTATTTTTGTTTATTATAATTTCACTCATAATTGTTCACTTCTTCAGGTAATCAGAGACGGTCTCTCTGGCCTAACAGACGTGACTATCTTTGACGTGCATGTTCAGCCCACAGCAGCTCACCAAGTCGCCTTTAACCCATGTCACGAAGACAACGGACGCTGCCAACAGTTCTGCTTCGCTCTGCCCGACCAGGAACAACCAAAATGTGGTTGCGCTCATGGCTCACTCCTTAGCAATGGAGTAACATGTGGCTACGGTCTGGATGAATTTTTAATTTTCACTACTGACATCAGCCTCAACAGTCTGAGGTTAGACCCTCAGGACCACAGCACCCCTTTCCCAACGAAGACTCTGGGCAGCTACATAGTGGGGACCGATTTTGACGCCAAAGAAAAGAGGATTTTCTACACACAGTATACAGGTTATGGCAGAAGCAGAGTTGGCTACATCTCGACCACATCCCTCAGTAGTCCACCTACGATTTTAGCATCAGGTCAGTGACGCACTTGTTTTTAAAGTGTGAATCTATGTACTTTTTTCGCTGACATTGCCTCTCCTGCCCTTGTCAGACTTGGATGATCCAGAGGGAATAGCCTTCGACTGGATCAACAAACGTGTTTACGTCACTGATTATTACAAACGCTATGTTCTGTCCATGGGAGTCGATGGGAAGGACCGCTCAATCGTAGCTCATGCAAACCGTCCTAGAGGGATCATTGTCGATCCATGCTATGGGTATATCTATCATAATATATTGTTATTACACTTTGAAAATCAGGGTAACAAAGCTTTTATCTTCACAGTTATGTGTACTGGACGGATTGGGGTTACCCAGCTAAGATTGAGAGAGCCACTCTGGCAGGAAATTTCCGGACGCCTATTATCAACACCAGTCTCTCAACGCCCAATGGACTATCTATTGACTATGATGAGAGGATGCTCTACTGGGCTGATGCCTCACTGTATGCGACTTGTACATACCACTCAATTTCAACTCAAAAAATAACTTGAACATTTTACGTCTTTGCTTTCCACAGGGACAAGATTGAACGATCCACTCTGACAGGTGCAAATCGACAAGTCGTTCTGCTGGGAGTCCAATACCCCTTTGCACTGACCGTCTTCAAGCAGGACATTTTCTGGACAGACTGGACTCTAAGAGGAGTTTATAGGGCTGGAAAACACGACGGCTCAGACTTTGCGGTTCTTGCCCAAGAGATGCAGTATAGACCAAATGATATTCATGTGTATGCGCCATCAAAACAAGAGAGCTGCAACAACACCTGCATGCAGTTCAATGGAGGGTGCAGTCATGTGTGTGTGTCAGGTAAATGTTGGATCCAAACATATTTATTACAATTATTTACAGTATGACATTAGTTATAGAAATGAAGATGTATGTTTTCTGCTTTTTTCAGGTCCGTCTGGTCCGGAGTGCCAGTGTCCACACGAAGGTAAATGGTACTTGGCTAACAACGGCAAGGACTGTATCAAAGACACCGGGGCGCGCTGTCCTCCGGAGCAGTTCACCTGTCTGAACGGGAAGTGCATCACAGGGAGATGGAAGTGCGACGGCTACAATGACTGCGGAGACAACTCTGACGAGCTGGAGAGAGTGTGTGGTAGGGAACATTACTCAAAGTTGCAAAAGCAGAACTTTGTTTCACTTTAATAGGTCACGTTATTGAATTGTGTTTCAGTTGGAGCAGTTGATTGAGTTCATAAATCTGCCATATTATTCTTATGGATACCTTTATGAGAAAATAATTAGACAATAGTTCTTATGTGCTTAGACATTGGACTTTGTGGCAGTTTTTGTTTTATGTGGATTGGCCCAGGAATTTCAGAGAAATTGGCAACAAACTAAGCCTAGAAATCTCCGTTTTGACATTTACCAAAGTTGCTGCCGTGGAATTTTCATCCGCCCTCCAACTCAATTTTAAAATACAGGCTTTTTCGAATGTTGTGATGTCACATGAACGCAACCTATTCCTTGCTATTTGTTTCGTCTTTGCCTGCAGCTTACCACACGTGCGCAGCGGTGGACTTCACGTGCGACAATGGCCGCTGCGTGCCACTGAGTTACACGTGCGACTACACAAACGACTGCGGCGACAACAGCGACGAGAGAGGCTGCCCGTTCCCCACGTGTAACCCTGCCACCGAGTTCACCTGCGACAATGGCCGATGCATCAGTGCTGCTTTTGTCTGTGACGGCCGCAATGACTGCAGAGACAACGCCACTTCAGATGAAATCAACTGCCGTGAGAACTGATATTTGCATTTTCTTTACAATTGCACTTTTGCGCATCATTTTTAAAAGCGGTGTTCCCCTTTTCAGCTCCCAGGGTTTGCCCTTCAGGTCAAATCAAATGTGACACTACTAATATCTGCATTTACCCTGATTATTTGTGCGATGGCTACAACAACTGTGGAGACAACAGTGACGAGAATCCCCTCTTCTGTGGTGGGTCCCTGGTTCACGGCAAGTTTTCAAACGTGTGATACATAATATTAATAATATAATGTCTGGAAACAGCTGGTCGGACGTGTTCCCCGAGCCAGTTCCGCTGTGATGAAGGGAAGTGCATTCCTGAGTCTTGGGTCTGTGATGATTTTAAAGACTGCAGCGATGGCACTGATGAGCCTCCATCTTGTAGTGAGTAGCAACAATGTTGTTATTAAAAGTCAGTTGTGTCATATACGCAGCCTCAATGTTAAATGAAATACTCACTTTTTTGTTGCAGTGAATTAACGATTGTATTTTATTCATAATTGTTCATTTGACTTTTTCCCCAGGGGATATCGTCAGAACATGTGGTCCTACCCAGTTCACTTGTACCAACGGAAACTGTCTCCCTCAGTCTCTGGTCTGTGATGGCAACAACGACTGTGGTGACAACAGCGATGAGGCTCCAGAATTACAGTGTGGTATGACTATAATACTACAACACATGTTACATACCTAATGTTTGTTTGTGTTTTAATTCTTGACACTTGTGGACACCTCTAGGCCAGCGCACATGCAGTTCAGACCAGTTTACATGTCCAACATGGCATCCTGGCCACCCGCGCTGTATTCCTTTTAGTTTTGTCTGTGACGGGGAAAAGGACTGTGCCAATGCGGCTGATGAGCTCCAAAACTGCCCGAACAGAACTTGTCATATGAATGAGTTTGCCTGTTCTAACGGGCGCTGCATCTTCCTGCCCTATCAGTAAGTACATCATAACAATGTTGTCTAAAGTTTGAGCAAAGCTGTGACACGGTGCCTGTCCTCCAGTTGTGACCGTGTGAATGACTGCGGGGACGGCAGCGATGAGTTGGGCTGCACTTATGACACTTGCTCCAGTAATGAGTTCACCTGCCAAAACGGGGCCTGCGTCTGGGGCACGTATATCTGCGACGGGGACATGGACTGCTCTGACGGCTCGGACGAGGCGGACAGTTTGTGCGTGACGCCACAACCCACATGCGCCCCCAACCAGTACCTCTGCATGTCCGGAGAGTGCATAGACCTAAACAAGGTGTGCAACGGACAGAAGGACTGCTCTGACAACAGCGATGAGAAGGGCTGTGGTAAGAAACTGCTTTCAAAGTGTAAATGTGCAGGGCTGTCTGTGCATGTTCCTCACATACTTTATCTGGGTGGGCTTCCTCCGAGTCTGGAGATGGGTTAATAGATGATTTGCCAGTGTCATCACGGGTCACGCAGTGTGACTTACGCCGCCATTTTGGACGTGTGCCCCGGGACGTACCTGCTGTAGGGACGTACACTTTGGAGCTACTCTGGCCTTTGTTCATGCGATTGTAGAATTGTTTTCCAAATCTATTCCACAAATAATAAGTTGGATTACCCTCGAGAACAAGTGCAGTGATGGAGACAGTCACTCTGCCCTTTCACTGTGTTGAATATGGACGCACAAATAGACAGAAAACAGGTCGTTGGCAGCGACCAATTAAGCGAGCCCGCTTCATATCAGGTTACTTACTGCCCTTAATAATATTCTTAGGTCTAGATAAAGGTCTAAATGGATTAAGTTATAAATTGCAATCTGATTCTGAAAATACGGGAGCGTATCGTCTGAACCAGTGATACACAACTGAACGACTGCACTGACACTGGGAGTAGACCAACCTTTTTTACATCACGGACTGGTAAAATGTTTAATGTAAGACATCATTTTCATGGACACAGCCTCCCACGTGTGGTGGACAAATACAATGAAAATAAATAAAGTGCATGCATGAAGATTAAAACTCACCAAATCTCCGAGTCAGAGGGAGCCTGGGCTTGTTTCTCTTT
>OMNZ01044523.1:12253-24341 GCA_900303255.1 Lesueurigobius sanzi | reverse complement strand
ACACAAATCGTACGGATTTACCTGTACGGATTTGAACATGGGGACTGACAAAAAGAAATATAGTTTTGTCAGTGAGACTTGTGTTGGGACAACAGTATTATATTTTTTCAGAGTGAAAAGAATATAAACATTGTAACCAGCGGGGATTGAACCCGGGCCTCCGGAGTGGCAGACAGATGCTTACTGTGAGCACCACTGAAGATGGTGAATTCAGTGGTGCTCACAATATATCAATGTAATAGGCACCTGAAGTCAAAGCTGTAGCATGCATCAATGTCTATAAGCGATGTTTTTGGATGACACGCGTTTGGTCTGAATGGGGCATTACAGTTTGTAATAAGGCCTTTAGAGAGAAATAGGAAACAAGCACATAAACCTTCTGTGGGCTGTGGCTCTGGTTCCTCCTTTGGGGCAGGTCGACCCTTCTGTTTAGACTTGATTTTCTCCATTCTAAAAAGCACATTCAAGGCTTTATGTCCAAACCTTATTTACATATAGTACAAACTTATTCATTTTTTTCTTACTGTTTCTTGAGTGTAGCTACAGATTTCTTCTCTACCTCCAGACGAGCAGCCACCAACTTCTTCACCTTTGCTTCAAACAGCTCGGCGCCTCTAAAATGGTAGGATTGAACCATTTGTAAATGATTAATCATGAGTTTTCTAATAAGACTTGCGATTGTGATCAGACAACAGAGGTCTATTTAGAATTAGCAGCTTTAATACAGAATAATCCCTGACTGGACATCATATTTAGTTGTTTCCAGAGTCATTGTATTGCCTAAAAAGTAACTGCAGCCTTTGTAATTTTGCAGATTGCGTCCATTACAATTGCAATATTGATTTGATTGCGATTTTATATCCATAATGGTGTTACTGTCTTTAACATCTCTGTTAACTCTGCATTTATAAGAGAAGCACACACCTGGAGGCCAGTATCTTTGAGGACTTGAGGTCTGACACCACGAAGAGGAAGTAGTAGCTGAGGAAGACTCTCCTTTGGGCCAGGAGCACCGTGAAGCAGATGGCGTCCCACACGATCCCTGCCTCTCCCGCCGGCAACTCGCACTCATCGTCAGGGGCCGCTGAAAAACACAGTCACTGCATTTGACCCGAGGGAGGATGAAGAACAGAGCTTACGTTAACTGTAAATTAAGTAATTCACTGAATATTTTGAGCTTTGACAGATATTTGTCAAGTTGTCATTCTGAGGGATTGAAAAAGCTGTGATTAAACTACAGTTGTGCTCAAAAGTTTGCATCCCCTGGCAGAATGTCAGGGGATGTAAACTTATGCATTTCATAGAATATAAATGATAACACAAAAACCTTTATTTCTCTCATGGTTAGTGGTTTGTGTGAAGCCATTTATTGTCACGCCTTTCAACTAGAAACTAGCCAAATGACCCTGATAGAAAGTTTACATAATGTGCATCTTGAAACAAACATCAATTTTATCAGAGAGTCCTGTATTTCATCTGAAGTGAGTTTTTCTTTGCTCCTGGCAGTTGTTGAAGGTCATGTAAAGGTTAGATCAGGGACATTTGAGTAGTTTCTGTTTCATTATGATTTCAAAAGAGTAAACCCAGTTCATTGGCAATAAATGGCTCCACACAACCACACACACACACACACAACCAGAGGAAAAAAGATTTTTGTGTTATCATTCATATTAACTTGCTGAAAAGTGTCCTTTATGCCTAAAACCGAGTGGCTAACGCCCTCTAGAGCAGTGGGGCCCAAAGTGGGGCCCGGGGGCCATATTCGGCCCTCCAAGGGGTTTCATTTGGCCCTGAAGATGGTGTTGATATTGTAAGGTGTTACAGTGCAAAAATAAACCTAAAAATCATTTTTATTTATTTATTTTTACTTGAGGTAGATTTGAGCAGGTAAATCTATCTATTTATTAAGGAATACGTCTTTTTGAATTTAGAATAATAGTCAAAACATCTTATTGCACCTAAAATAAGATTTAAAAAAATCTCTAAATTAGGAAAGACATCTAATTTTACTTGAAAAAAGAACAACAATCTATTTCTATTGACACACAAGTTACAATTACTTAAAATAAAGTAAAATATCCTTAAGTCCATAAAGGTTTACTTATTACGATGACATTTTATGCAGTGATTAATTTGAACAGCTTATTACTAGTTACTAAGAACCTAAACAGCACGTCCTACTCAATAGCACCATTATTAAAGAGGATTTCTTTCTTTCTTGATATAAAAACAGTTCTGCGTTTGGCCCTTCGCTCGCCAATACTTTTCCATTTTGGCCCCCTGTGTACAATACTTTGGGCACCCCTGCTCTAGAGGTTGAACTCGTCAACTGTATCTCTTCCATTTGAATGTTGCCGTTAGCTGATGAGGTAGAAGTTGTGCTGTCGGTAGAAGTCTACGTCATCAGCTCCACGCCTCATCATCCTCTCTAACGCTGTGGTATCACTGTGGCTCCTCCTTTCACGGCAGATTTCAAGTCTTTGGTGTGGGAGGAGTAAGGCTCTGGCACGCCCGTTTAGGCCCACTTTAATTTCACAAAATACTTTAAATTCAATGTTATGAATACAAAATACACCACCATAGTCCTATGAGTCCCGACCCCCATATTTCCTAGAGGAGGAGGAAGGAGAAGGCCAACTCATTAACTGGGGAAACAAAGGGTTCTATACTTAAATCTACAGATATGTTTGGTTTGTTTAATTCGTAAAGACGGCTCTTTACCCACTAAACATGTGGTTGCCAGTTCAAACACTGCTAGAGCGCTTGCATTTGTTATATCTAATACAGTTTCTCCACAGCTCCTGCTTCAGAACACTTACGGACATCGTATCCTTTGATGGTGCAGAACATACTGAAGGCTTGAATCAACCAGCAGCCGTTCTTCAGCAAACTGTCCAGGTACGCACACGAGCCCAGCTACGTCCACACAGACAAAACCATTCATCAAACCGGATGTTATTGCAATACTCTCCACTGACATAAACACAAAGCACACTCACGGACAGCAGGTTTTTCATTGCGATGACGAAGCAGGTGTATCCGATGAGCCAGTCCCACAGCTTCAGTATGTAGCGCACAGGCTGCATCAGGACGCTGCCTCCGAACAGCATGAAGTAGAAGCAGGCCACCAGGTATCCCAGGCAGAAGATGTTAATGCGCGTGGTGCCAGTGATGAAGATGAGACACAGCACCAGCCAGAAGAAATAACTGAAGACGAACACTTTCACCATGTCCAGGTAGCATCTGCAGAGGAGAGAAAAGCATCTGTTGGTTCTTATCATCAGTCAATTTCAGTCAATCAATTTAAGGCCAGTATAGCTCAATATCTCAACAAGAGTCGCCTCACAGGACTCCACAGACATCAAATCAGTAGAACAAGGAGCAAATGTAATATCCAAACTAATGTAATGTCCTGTCAAAACAAGCCTAAAATATCCCCCATCCTAAAGCATCCTCCGCGGCAAGAATTATTATTTTTTTAAACCCAGAGAGAAAAATTGAGAAAACCTTTAGGAGAACCATAAAGACGAGAGAGATCCTCTCCCATGGATGGACAGGCTATAGATAGTCCTAAGGCTGACTAGAGCCCCTAGCTAGCAGCCTGCCAACCCTGCTGTTTAGACCTCCACAAACATGTTCTGAAATGTATGGGATTCTTACATTAGTTTAGGCAAATGTTAAATGTTTATAAAACTGTGAACGGAAGTTTGATTTTAAAACGTATCCCAAATCCAATGACAAAAACATCCTCAAAAACAAGGCGAAAAATAAAAATGTATTTACTATTATCCAAAATCCCCTTGTAACCAAAATAAAACCATCATTTTATATCTGGCTTTGTCCATTATTTAGATTTTGCCGCTGACGGTAGCGCAGTGGATAGCGCTCGTGCCTCACAGCCAGAAGGTCCCGGGTTTGATCCCGGGCCAGGACGTGTGGAGTTTGCATGTTCTACCCGTGTCTGCGTAGGTTTCCTCCGGTTTCCCTACCACTAAAAACATGTACAATAGATCAGGATGAGTGCAAGTGTGCAACAACGGATGGAAATTATCTATAATCTGGAGTGGTGTCTTTACATGTATGTGTCTCATGTCCAAACCAAATAAACAAACAAAATATAGGCAATTTTTACACATAAAATCCCTTATTTTTATTAGAAAAAATAAAATGACAAAAAACATTTGTTTTGTTTATCATATTTATGCCATCACCCATCATCTAATTTTTCTCCATATTCGACTGCAGTTTTTACAAGATGTAATGCCTTGTCAGCACTTATTCAGCAAAGTGACTTTACTAGAACAGCCTTCTCCGATCTGAGCACATGGATTAAAGATTGAGTTCTTAATGTTCCTAAATTGTAAACCACAACCAAATGTAATGGACTCTGCACCTGCTGCTCATCCAATAAACACAAAGACATTTTTGGAAACTAAAGGATCTGGATGTCTCAGAGGGAATTCATTAGGTTAGGTTTGGAAAATATTTGATTGCATTGATTGTGATTAGATTTGCAATATTTGTGTTAAAACCAACCATATTATTAGTAATTATGATTTGCCAAGTGAAAAAGCAATCTGCCAGTGGAATAACATATCTGTTCAACTAGAATGGCAATTATTATTTACTTTTGCTTTACATGATAAAGTATCACCTTCATTTACATTTACCACTTAATTTCTATTCTTTCGAAATTTCAATTGCAAGCCTATTTTAATTACAGATACTAAACGAGTCCAGCGGGTCTTTGAAAAGGCCAGAGGGAGAACATATTGCCCCTTCACCTGCAGTGGAGGAAGTTGTTGACTGGTATGAACTGGTTGAAGGAGCAGGGGTCCAGGCTGCGGCTGATTTCCACATTATCTCCGGCCAGAAGTCGAACCGCCGCCCGGTTCTCCTCCTCGAACACCTGCCACTGCAGAGAGGCGCAGATCAGCAGGAGGTAGTCGTCTGCAAAGAGAGACAGCAGTCAATATTAAAGAGCAACTAAACCCCAAATCTACTGGTTTTGCTCATGAACCGTTTAAATTGGTGTCTCATAGAGCTGTCTACATGGCCGTGTCACTGTTTTGACATTTTGTGAATTTGAATTATACATTGCAATTGGCTTTAGTGGTATCTGTGACTTGGGCAAAGTTTAGCCTCCGTCAGCGATCCTGCTCCATTGGAACATAAAAGGGATCAGTCTTGAACACGCCCCCATAGCGAGTTGGAGTTACTTAGTTTGTTTCTTCACAAATACAAACCACAAACTCTCACAATGGGGTGACAAAGTCATTAAGTTAGCAACAATACAAAATATATATAAATTTGTTAAAATAACAACTGTGAAAGTTTTCCAGTCTTTCTGTGCTTTAAAGATCTCACATTTGCTGCTAATCTATATCACCATTTATGCTGCTGTCTCGTACAGTGTTAAATTACTATTTTATTAGATTTTTCTATCTTATTCTATTTTTATGCATGCCTTATAGTTCTATATTTTTTATATCCTTTTTTCCATAGTTTATTATTTATCAATATTACAAGTTTATGTTTCATGTTGCACCGAAGAAGATTCCTAGTCTGTGAAACCTTCATTGACAATGGCAATAATCTTTTCTTTTAAAGAAAAGATTAAATCTTTAAATCTTTTAAATTCATTAAAAAAAACAATTGAAGGAGGGCTTAGTACTAGTCTGAAGTCAAGCTGACACTTGTTGTTGCTGAGCCTCCTTTTAAGGAACATGCGCCATCTTGATTTCCCTCGATGTGGGACAATTCCTACCAATGGGGCCGAGTGACCATTGTCTATCTCCTATTTGTATATCTATGGTAGGGATGGTAATGGGAAATTGGGGAAACAGGAGGTGTTTTTTATGAGCTGCTACTGCTTTGCTAAATAATAATAATAATAATAATAATAATAATAATAATAATAATAATAATAATAATAATAATAATAATAATAATAATAATAATAATAATAATAATAATAATAATAATAATAATAATAATAATAATAATAATAATAATAATAATAATAATAATGGCTGACACTTTTATTGTGCTTTTCAAGCCTGATAACCAAGTGCTACACTGTAGACAGTATTCATTCATGCCGTACTCAGTGGTGATGGAAATATTATACAACCACTGGGAAAAGATTTAATGATTACTCAAACAAGTGTGAGTGATAACAAACACACTTCCAAAATTCTCAGAGGAAAGTGCTTCAGAAGATCATTAACACTGCTCAGAAGATCACTGGCTGCCCGGTAAAGCCAGGTAAATGCTAGTTTGGAAGAAGTAGAATATTGTAGTTACAGAATATGAAGAGAGGATTGGGTCTCATGGCAAAGTCGGGCATGTAAAACCACTTGATGATGTTGGAGGTCAGGGGTCGATACGCCGTTCTCCACGGGTAGTCTAAGGAAAGGAAAAACAAAACATACATTTATCAATAGTGTTGCCACAATACTAACATTTTAAACTCAAGTTTGACACTAGGAAAAATACAGTACTAGATAAAGATCCACTTTTTAAATGAGCATTTGCTACATGGTAATAGTGAACTCCACAGTCTTCACTTACAGTCTCCAAAGATTATCCCATGTAAAATATTCAAAAATTATCCATCAAAAACTATTATTATTAAGCAATAAAAGGACTTTTTTTTTTTGTTTGCACCGTCAGCCTCATTATTCAAAACCTTGTGCTGCAAGATGTATTCTCACGAGGTTTGTGATTTCACAAATGTGAGGATACATCTTGAAAGGCTCCAATGCCTTACGATCGGGCTCGACTCCGAAAGCTGCGGGACCAATGACGTGCCTCCATTGGGGTTTAAGGCGGGACATGGTGCTATGACGTCACACCGAGACGCTCTGCCGCTGACTACGGTAGGCGGCTACCATCGTGCGCTTCACCGAATTATCTTCAAGTACTGCTTGTAACAGTCCCTCCCTTTCCCGACTGGATTGTACGAGAGCCTTTCCAGATTGATAATGCGTAGAACTCAAATCAGAGAGATACGCATATCAATCTGGCACATGCCAGGTTACATTATTCATGGCCAAAGTGCCAAAAATGTTTTATATTTTTATGTAACTTACTGGCCTGAATTTGGTCCATTAGTTGCTAAATGCAACTAATGCATTCCCATTGTGATCTCTTAAATAAATCTTACTACAATGATTTCTTTAGATTTCCCCTCATTATTGTTTCAATCAAATTATTTGACGATACAACTGGGAATGCTAAAAATGTAAATTGTTATTTGTGGTCCAAACTCATTCCTAACGCACTTCTAACAATCACATTTTTCACAATTTCACAGTTTCACAATTTTCAAAGAGTAATACTGTCAGGGCATTGTAACACCTGCCAGTTCACAAATAATTAGGGCTGAAACAATTCCTCGATTATTTTAGTTTTAGATTAATCAGTTAATCGTTTCTGGGATACACAGTAAGAATCTCATCAAAATTTTTTATTTTTTGTGGAAAAACTATGTTGTCTCTAAAGGCATTGGTTATTGGAGTAATATTTTAGTTCTGATTGTTCCAAATATGAGATAAATCTCAGACCATAATCTAATCAGAAAGAGGACTCTCTCACTCTCCCACTTTCACAATCCCAGACTGAATTTTAGAGGTTCTTAGCTTTCAAATGAGGAATGACATGTGAAACTTGTACAAAGAGCATCCTACAGACAATGGGCCTCATTCAACAAATTTGTTGTTGTTTGTATGTTGGGCATTCACAAAATTTGTTCTTAGCTGAAAGAGCTCTTCTTGAAGAACAAATCCTAAGAACAGTCAGGAGGATTCTTACGCACAAAAAAATGATCTCTCTTTAAGAACAGTTTTGTCTTCTTAAGAACGCTTCGTGAGTCAGACTTAAGTTTTTCTTAAGGTTCTCCTAAGTTGTACTTAAGAACTTTTTCTTAAGAAAATATTCATGAATGAGGCCCATTGCCTTTAAGTCTGTGTAGGTTCTCAGTCGTACAAGAGTTGTCAATCGTAGGCAAAGATTCTTCAGTCTTCATCTGTAGATCGTCATCAGCTTAAGTCATTAAGCTTCACTTCACTTCACTTCAACTACAGAAGTTGAAGACTGAAGAATCTTTGCCTACGATACTCTATCAAGACATCCACAAACGGCGTCACTTTAGCTTCATGTGGCAAAAAGTTTTAAAAATTACACTTTCCATGCACCTTTTGCCGGCAACCGATCAGCGCCAGCTCCAGAACACAGTGACTGAGTGTGCATTTGTGTTTCATAGGGGTGCAAATAGACACCCTAGCCGTGAAAATACATTGGGATGCCGCTAAAACTGAGGGTGCAAACCTTTCAAAATGAGGTTGCAATGCACCCTTTCACAACCCTATAGATCTGGGCCTGCAATCGATTACCTAAATAATTGTTAGTGACAGTCCTACAATTTATACCAAATCATTTTTAACACAAATGCCAGGTTTTACCACATATTGAAAGGCAAATCAGATTTGAACTTAGTGCCTTTAATGTCCGTACCGACACACAGAGCGGGGGGTATTCCTATACAGAGCAGGTACTGCAGCACCATGAGGCCCGCGGTGAAGCAGCAGTACTTAGGCCACACCTCCCCGATGGCCTTCCTCCTCCTCCGGGACAGGACAGCCAACAGGGCACAGGAGTGGAGCAGAGCGTAGAAGTCCATCCTCTGGCCAATCACGTTCACCGCTACGATGAAACTCACCTAGAAACAAGACGCTTGTTGACATGGCAAACGTGGCGGCCATTTTTCATTGGCTGGTGAGGCTAATGCTAATGGCAAGTAATATGAAAACAGGAACGCCTGTGTTGTATTTGTAGTATGTAGATGGTTTCTTATGATTTGAACTACACTGACACTGCTCAGAACAGGTCCTGTAAAGCACTGTTTCTCAACTGGTGGATCGGGACCCAAAAGTGGGTCACAGAATGTTTTTTGCAAGCCTTTCCCTGGGAACTCTTTTTTTTTTTTTTTCTTTTTTTTTTTGACTGAATAGGTAAAAAACAAGAGCCTATGTTACACTGCAACAAAATGGAACCTTGTCAAGTTACATGTCATGCTTGGGTTGTAACATGTGATGATGAGTCCTGATGCTGTACCAATTGAGAGTCAATACTGTAGAGGACATTTTTGGGCTCTATCTATTAAGCAATACAAATACGCTAAATCCAAATCGTTGTACTTCCCGCTGTCGAAAAAGAGTCAAAAGTGTGTGAATGAATTGAAATCCTCCTCCAGGTATGTTTTTGACAAGGTGCCTATTATACTACCATACCTCCAGTCCAAATTTGTAGTAGAAGAAGTTGATGAAGTATTTGACGCAGGGTAAGATGCCGTGGTCCAGGTGCTGTCGAGTGATTCCCTGGAAGATGATGCTGAAGGGCGGCGGCCTCAGGTCGTTATGGAGGCGGTAATACAGCTGGTGCCGGTGGACGGTCGCCTCGAAGACCAGTAGCCCCAAAATCATCAGGTGGTTCTGCAACAAAATATGGTTACAGCTTTACAAGTTATAGGTAAATGATAGCACACTAACACATTTTATAGACCATTGACTATTGGAGGATCAAAAATCAATAAAAAAAAAATCAATAATGTGCCAAATAGCAGTGAATAGTAAGGACAAGACCTTACATTTAAAAACAAAAAAAACAGGATCACTCAGATCAGAACTAAAATTTTCTTATGTAATTTTTCAATCTGCTGATGATGATTAAGTGATTAAGTTGTTTTTTTTAAATTACAAAGGCTTTTTTCAGATGAAAAATAATTCTGGCTTATTTACACCAGTGGTTTCGCTAGGGATCATTTTGATTGGATCATCTCAGTCATTTTGAAAGACAGGGGTGTAAAAAATCTGTTTTGAGCTATTTTTATCCTTCATTAATTAATCTCTAATTTTATATACCTAGTATTATGTATGTAAGAAAACACAGATTACAGGATAAATGGATGCAAATCTAAATATAATTTGTGAGCAGAATCATGGAACATGAATTTGGAAAGTACATCAGACTATATATATTGCTTCATGGCACGGTAGCGCAGTGCTTAGCGCTTGCGCTTCACAGCTAAAAGGTCCCGTTTTTTTTTCTTCTTCTTCTTCTTCCTCTTCTCCTTCTTCCTCTTCTTCTTCTTCATCCTCTTCCTCCTCCTCCTCCTCCTCCTCCTCCTTCTTCCTCTTCTTCTGCTTCCTCTTCTTCATCCAGTCGTAATAGAACTAGCATGGTATTTTCCACTCTCATGGCAGTAGTTTTACAAGATCAGTCTGAATGAAAACTGTTAATACATTAATACATTTTAAAAAGTTCATACTGTCTTCTTAGTTTAAACAATTTTTAGCGTTATTTTAGTAAGACAGGGAGGGTTTTCTTTACCTACTTCTTTTGTGCGGTCGATCTACGTTCCTACTCTCACCTATGGTCATGAGATTTGGGTCATGACCGAAAGGACAAGATCCCGGATACAAGCGGCCGAAATGAGTTTCCTCCACAGGGTGGCTGGGCGCACCCTTAGAGATAGGGTGAGGAGCTCAGTCACCCGGGAGGAGCTCGGAACAGAGCCGCTACTCCTCCATGTCGAAAGGAGCCAGCTGAGGTGGCTCGGGCATCTGTTTCGGATGCCTCCTGATCGCCTCCCTCGAGAGGTGTTCCAGGCACGTCCCACTGGGAGGAGGCCCCGGGGAAGACCCAGTACACACTGGAAAGACAAGGTCTTTCAGCTGGCCTGGGAACGCCTTGGGATGGAGGAAGAGCTGGATGAGCTGTGTGTGGTTCGGAAAGTCTGGGCATCTCTGCTCGGACTGTTGCCTCCACGACCCGACCCCGGATAAAGCGGAAGAAAATGGATGGATGGATGGATGGATACTCCTTTTGTCATGCAACTTTTTCCTGTAGCGACTCCAATGTGCGGCAAGCCTTGACACTGCTTTGTCCACAGCTTTCTTGCAAACGTTTGAAAAAGTTCATGGTGTCAAGGCTTGCCGTACATTGGAGTTGCTACAGGAAAAACTTGTGCGCCAAAAGAAGCAGGTAAACAAAAACCTCCCTGTCTTACTAAAAGAACGCTAAGTCCATATTAAATTTAAAAAATACATAAAATAGAGGTGTCCCAAGCATATTTGCTTACTTTAAAAACTACGGCTATGTACTCATCATTACCATGGCAGTAAAGTGAGCTACAAAGACATTCATGGTCTGATGGTATGTGCTGTTTGTTTGTACCCGCCGATGGATAACTCGCCAATTCTCCCACTTCCGCTTTCCAGTCAATAGTTTCAAATACTCTTTTCTAGGTCTCCATGATACAAGAAAAAAATATACAATATGTACAGTACGATCTGTCTTGAATACGGAAGGAGGTCTTAGTAACAATATTGTGGTGGTATACTGTGCGGCCTAACTCATTTCTACCACTTCAGACATGATTGGAGCCGGTGACCCCGTGAGCCCATGACCAAGGTTAACCAACTCTGCCACTTTCATAACCTGCCTGGTATTTGTATGATCTGGAGGTTAATTCTTACTCTGAGACAGGGGAGGATCCGGCCCTCACACTTCCGAAGCGCCCCGCACCAGTAAACGGGGTCCACGGGCTCAATGTACAGGATGGATCTCCGCAGCAGCTCAACCATGTTCCCCCTCAGCTCCTCTTCTGCAAAATCAGAGCTGTTGGACGGCAGCAGACCCTAGAGAGCAGAAACAACATTTGGTGAGATTGTCTCCTTCTAAACAAAACACTTGCAGCTAGAAGTGGGAGAAGTTATTGCTAGTTGTAGGACTTTGAGTAGCAAGTAGTGGAAGTAGTGATATAAACAAATAGGAGAAAGGCCCTCCGATGCTAAAGGAGTTAGCATATTAGCAAGACGGCTACTCTGTATACTTTTCAGAATTTGTTAGCCTCTTCAATGTACAGTTGTGCTCACAAGTTAATACATACCCTTTTAATCTTTTGGCCAATTTTTTTCCCACTCATGTTTAGTGGTTGTGTAAAGCCATTTATTGCCAAAGAACTGAGTTTACTCTTTTGAAATCATAATCTTTTGAGCACAGCTTTATTTTTTCTATAGCCGTT
>OMNZ01044512.1:11398-24073 GCA_900303255.1 Lesueurigobius sanzi | reverse complement strand
AGAGCCATACAATATATATTTTTTTACTCTGAATACAACTAAATGTGTGAATTTTTAAACAAGAGAGTAATAAGTCTCATAATGTATTATTTTTCTTTTTAGCATCTAGGGGTGTAACCATTTAGTTATGGAATAATAAATATGTATTATTTGGCAGTATTTATGATCTCTTTTCTTTTTTTTAAGGATAAAATTGGTAATGCTTTCCAATTTTCCAAAGCTGCTTAATGATAAAATATGCCCCTGTGTCACGATACTAAACAAAATACAAAACTATGTGCCCCAGATGTGAACAGCAACAGCATCATTTTTAAGTTGCACTTTGACCCCACAGAGCAGCCTTTGGTATTTGGACTGTTCCTGGACAACTTTATGTTTTTACATGTTGGATTTTTTTTTTTGTTTTTACCATGATTAGACAATGCTCATGTGGAGAAGAATGGGAACTGATTGGATTTTATGCATTTGGCCCATAATACACACTGCTCTGGATTGTTACACACAATGTGGTTGTCTTCAGGAGAACCCTAAACAATCCCACACTGATTATTTTTTGTTGTTGTATCTAACCCCTATTACTCATTGTATTAAGAAATGCAGCTAAGGTTCCCTACCCCTGACGTAGACCTTCAGCTAAACGTGGGCAGCTATACCATATGTTGCCCCATTGTTTGGTTTTTGGTTTGACGTCAATCTTGCGTCTACCGTCCTGAAACGCGCTGAGGAAACTTTAGCAGAAAAGACACAGTGTATAGACAGCGCTGTGTATAGGCTGACGCTATAGTGACAGTCGCCCGGGGCAAGTCAGGTATCAAAGTATCGCGGGGTGAACCATTTGACAGACCAAGCGCCTCGCTGTGAGCTGTCAGACCAGCCCCGCAGCCGCTGTAACCCAGAGCTGCACAAAGAGATTATACGCACGCACGCAACACTTTGATCCTGCTTTAAAAAGCGCATTGACACGGAAAAAGTGGAGGTTTCAAGAGAGGATTTTGGTTTAAATTAGCATGGGTTTATAGTGAAAATGAACATGGGATTTAGAAGTTATCCATTACGTTTGAATCCAGGACATTTGCTCATAAGTTTTTGAAGAAATGATACTTCTAAGAGTACTATTACATTGATGTATACAGTATATAATAAATGTTTTTTTATTTACTTTACAATATTAGGAGGCTAATAATATTACTTGGCCAGGTTATCCTCTGAAAGCTATGAAACACATGAAGAATCAGGACGTTGGAGATGCATTTGGGAACTTAGTTTGGATCTCAACTAACAATGTAAATGGATGTTTAAAGGGGGGGGGGGGGGTTGTTCTCCTTAAATTACTTTTATGGAATAGATTTGTTAAAAAATTGCAACTTATAGGCATCACATTACAAATTTGATCTTCTCATTCTTGATGCATCATGTTATTAGTTACTGAAGGTTGTGTTTGGGTGGTGCCAGGTGGTTAGAGCTTGGGTCGTGGTTGTCGAAGCTGGCCTGGGGCCGCTGTATTTTAAGTGTGATCTCGGCAAATGTGGATTGATGAATCTTTCTAGCCAAATTCACACATACTCTGCCACGCGGCCTTCACCCTGGTAGACTCATTGTATGGATGCGAACAATCCACAGGTCCAACCCGGACATATGGACCAGTGCAGTGGCCACCCGTGTGAATTTGCACTGCGATTCGCTAATCAGCCTCTTGGGAGTCGCAGAAGTGTTTTGTCGAGGGTCCAAATGGTTGGTTTGCGCTGCGAGACCTATTTCCATTAGACTGCTGCCTTCTTGTGCAGGTGCCTGTGTGCGCTGTCGCTCCATGTCCATTTCTCTCTTTTCTCTTTCCTCCATCAATGACATTACCGTTGCACGATCCTTTCGTCTTTTAACCTGCCACGTGAGCAGCAAGAGCACAATAAGTTCAACAAGTCCACTTCATCCATCTTCATCGCTCACAGTGCTACTCTTTTTTCATAATTAACGTGCCTTTCATGCAAACCCCGAGCACTCTCCGCCCTCATGGCTTTTGACCCAGGTGTGTGAGTGCTTCTGGTTAGGCGGCTTGGAGCCAGCTGTGGCTGTCATGTGTGAATGACATACACAGCGTGTAAGCTGGTTTTTCCGCACTTAGCCCGGTGGTGGTGTGTGAATCTGGCTTCTGTCTTTGTGGAACTCATACTGTGGATCTGGACCAAAGTGAACACAGCAGTGGCCTTCAACTCTGGACATTTAATTCCATTCCATTCTTTCACACGTCAAGACCCAGGCTGCTTACTGTGGAAAGAGGGTTTCAAAAGTTGCCATTACAAATAGTGTAAATTTATCCGTGAGTCAATGTTCTATTTTACATTCCCCCATTCTGTCACCTGTCTCTCAAAGCCTCTCGTCAAACTTCCTCTATAGAGATTCAACATGTCATTCCAGCTATTTGCTCTTGTCTGTTCTAATTTTAAGTCTTGATGCTCACACTAAGCTTTCTTCCTAATGTTAACAAACCACAGACTGACTCAAATTTACATTTGAGCTCATTTTTATATGGTAATTCGTCTACATCAGGGGTGTCAAACATGCAAGAGGATTTAATTCAGCCGGCGACTTGTAGAGCATGCACTTTTGAAAAGTAAGTCCCTTGCCCATTCCTTTGAGTTATGCATTTTTAAAGAAAATACCAAAATACTCATTCCAGTCATAGGGGGCAGCCAAAATAATAACAACAGGAAGGAATTCCAGACTTGTCCAGCAGAGGGCACTGACATGATTAAAGATCAGGATATAAACAACACATATGTGTCAGCTCATGGCAAAATGGGGCGATTTTGGGGCATTTTGAGTTATTCACATATTCTAAAAGTGTAGTCTCCAAGCTTTCCAACGATGTGTAACACATGGAAATCTGATCATATTTGGAGACATTATGGCTTTTGAAGGTAGACTCTTTGGAATCGATAATCCTGAGCTAAGCCCTTTCTTAGACTGACTTGTTTGACAATGGTCTCATTTACATCTCATTTCCGTTGTCCATTTTGTCATTGGCTGAACCGACTCTCAATCAAGCAGTTGGTGGTGACGTGGTGCAGTCAATCAATCAATTTTTTTTTGTAACGCACAATATCACAACAGGAGTCGTCTCAAAGGTCAGTATGGACAAAAATAAATCAATAGTGGGACATCAAGAATGATCAAAATAAGTCACACACGAATGAAATGTCACAACCAGATGTAATGTCCTGTAAATCGTGACGTATGCGGTGACGCAGCGCGTTGAAAAAAAAAAGAAAAGAAGTTTGTTTTCGATGCTGAAATGGCGGCGGACAAGCTGAAGTACGATATTTCTCTCATTCATGATAATTGGCGCCACTTCCATTCCATTATTGTATAAAATGTCGCACTTGTTCTCAAACTAATAGTCTTTTCTCTTCTTTCTCTCTCTGTTCTGTTTCCGGTTTGGCCTTTGCTGGTGACGACGCACGATCTGGACCTGATCCTCCAAAGGTAAGAGACGTTTTCTTTGCTAAAGCTGCTGCGCTGTTTTAAAACGTGAATCAAATGTCAGGAATGCTCAAAGTGCTCGTCATTATTGAAACATGTTTTCTCTATTTCCTGTTTACAATATCCGTGGCCCGTGACCCGCTGTGGTAGCTGAACATCAGCCCGTGACCCACAGTGAGTCTTGACACCCCTGACCTATATTGCTGGTGAAGGCTCAGTTGAAAGTACCATCAGTGTAGGCCTGTCTTTGTGACTGGCTCCACCTGCAGTGCCGACTAATCTGACTCAAAGGAAACACGCTAAGCTCGTGTCTGTTAATATTCATGAGGTGTTATCTGGCACAATAGACCTGCCGTAATTTTCTATAATTACACTTTGCTGTAATTAAGTCAGATACATTGTCCCACTGCGCATTATTAACCTGTTATAATTATACAGCTGACTTTATACTTTAGGAAATAGGACAAAAGTCAAAGCAGGTATCGTCACTAGCTTCTGCATAATAGCATAATCTGCTCCATTGTTGCCTTATTATCCTCCAGCGCTTCTCCATATTTTGGCTTCTGGGTTGTATTGTTCGCTGGGCGGTTGTTTGATTCCTGCGTGGCCGAACTGCTCTGGCTGTGCAGAAGTGGTGCCAGTCGCCCCGGGGGCCAGCGGTCTGCCTGTCACCCGCGATTTGGGGGCGAACTGTGGGACTCTGGCGAATGCGAAGAGGCAGACTGCAGCGCACAGCAGACACCCAGACAGCGCGTGGAGGAGCCCATGCTTTATTTATCATTTGTTTTGTGTGTTGCCGCTGACAGGGAACAGATAGAGCGGAGGATATTATCAGTCACAGTGGGACATTAGATACAGTGTCGTCGTGTCGGAAGATACATATGTGCACAGTGTCGAGAAACAAGGCCACACAGCACTTTTACTGCACTGTGTGGAGTTTTCTTAAAGGGGAGAAAGTGCCGGCAGATTTCCAGGTCTCTTAACACAAAAACTTTTACCGGGAATGAAGTTAATTGCCCAATCTTTGCTATAAAGGTGTCTAATTATTGCAAGATTCATGGTTTATAAGGGGAATTCAAGGGAAATTTTCTCAAAATGGATTGTTCTCACATTGTTGCAACCAAATTAACACTTTAGTACCTACAGATTCCAAATGCTCCAGTCTCATACTTAACAGTAGCCTATTTAACAGTACAAACCTGGCTCTATCCTTATTAATATTTGGATGAAAAGTGAAAACATAAAATGACCTCACATTTATGTTCGTAATCTACAGCAAAGGCTTCAAATTGATTTCCATCCATCTTCTTCTGCATGCCCGTTACCGGGTGGTGGACTACTCCTGTTCCTGCTGGTGGGTCTGTCCACGAGAAGACAGCCCGTAACCAGCCTTGATGGTCACTCATCATAAGGGGCTTCTGAGCGGCTCTTCGTCTGATCCGTCACCTATAGGACCTGGTTGCTATGGGCGACGCAGGGACACCAAGCCCCTGACAATGTGCTGTAGCTCTTGGTTCATTGCTCAAACCCCTCCACCACGTTACGACGGCGGCCCAAGGAGGGTTCAAATTGATATCTCTAAATAAATTGTTCTTTTTCCCAATTCACCTGCAGTGTCTCGCCTTAACAATGGGCCCTCAAGTTTATCGCACCCTTACTCATTTTACATCAAGCAATAATCCTCCATATTTGATTATATTATTACATTCATGCCTCAAATGCCTCACAAATTAATCGATTTTCCTCCTTGTAAAAAATTAATGAGGAACTGTTAATCCGTCGAGATTTTCGAGGCTGCACCTGGAGCTTGGAAAGCTTGGGATTGTGTGTTCATGTCAAACTTCCAGCTAATATAATAGTAATCATTAGTGGAAGGAGTTCTGAAGTTCTGAAGTATCACATTACATTCAACTACATTCCGCTTTGAAATGTACTTATCAGTACAAAGTAAAAGTATTTCACACAGATTTTCTAACTACTAAAAGAGTTTAATGTGCAGTAATTGTTCTGTTCTGGACCAACAGGATCAAACAGGTCAAACAGAAGAGACTGAATGTGCAGCTGGTGTTTTCAAACGTATTGTGATGTTACTAATGTTTCAATTCATCATAAAGAGATTACTCTGAAAATAGTTCAGTTCAAAAATAGTAGAATACAGGTACATACAGGCTCTAAAATGTAAAAAGTAGTGAGTAGAGGTAACGTTCACGACCGAATCGGCTCTTTTGAACGGCTCTATACGGTTCGAACCAGATCTCAATTGTAAAAAAGCTCTTTTTTCAGTCAATTTTACAATGATTTACCCCAAATAGACTTAAGAATCAAAACAATTCCAGTTTGCAGGCTGGTTTGTAGCAGCGTGTGAAGCAACTGGGATGAAAATCAGCACCTCCAAATCCAAGATCATGGTTCTCAACCGGAAAAAGGTGACCTGCCCTCTCCAGGTCGGTGGAGTGTTCTTGCCTCAAGTGGAGGAGTTCAAGTATCTCAGCGTCTGCAGTGATGTGCTCGTTGTTTCGGACTGTTGTGGTGAAGAAGGAGCTCGATTTACCGGTCGATCTACGTTCCTACTCTCACCTAAGGTCATGAGATTTGGGTCATGATCGAAAGGACAAGATCGCAGATACAAGCGGCAGAAATGAGTTTCCTCCACAGGGTGGCTGAGCATACTCTTAGAGATAGGGTGAGGAGCTCAGTCACCCAGGAGGAGCTCGGAGTAGAGCCGCTACTCCTTCACATCGAAAGGAGCCAGATGAGGTGGCTCGGGCATCTGTTTCAGATCGCCTCACTGGAGAGGGAAGACCTAGGGCACGCTGTAAAGACGATGTCTTTAAGCTGACCTGGGAACGCCTTGGGATCCCCCAAGAGCTGGAGCAAGTGTGGTGGATCGGGAAGTCTCTTTTCAGACTGCTGCCTCCGCGACCCGGCCCCGAATAAAGCGGAAGAAAATGGATGGATGGACAATTCGAGACTTCTGAAAGTTCCTATGAAACCTTCAGTGACAATGGCAATAAACTCTATTCCGATTCTGCACTAAAGTTTATTTGGCAGACTGTTGTAGCATCTTTTCATTAACTGTGGCACCAGCTGTGTGTACCTACAGTACATATTTTTCCAAAGAAAAAATGCTAGCCCCATCATTTTTGGACAATGAAAAATATGCGTTCACTTCTCAGATAATATGAATATTCTGGCTGGTGTCATGTAAACAATCAAAAAAGAGCCCTTTGACATGAATGGATCCCAAAGACTCGGCTCCCTGTAAAGAGCCATAAATCCCTTCACTAGTAAAGCGTGTTCATCAAAAACAGTAAATGTGTCTAAAATACAGTATTTACTTTTTACTTTACTTTCCATCACTGATAGTAATTCACAATATTCCACACAGTGTGACTTGTTCCATGCTTAAATGGATCTTTTGACTTATTCCCACTTATTACTTATTTTACAAATACAAAATAATATTTGTGACACGCTGCTAACTTTAATCTGACTTGAGTGTTTTTGATTCATCGTTCATTTTGTCGCAGCAGAATTTAACGTGCACTTGTTGTTCATAACTTCCATACCTCAGCTTTTTAATAGAATTGAGAGGTCATTCAGAAGGGGCCCACCACTGTGCTGCAGCATCTAATTCATCCACATCACATTCCCAGCTATTCCCTCTTCATCTCAAGTTCCCTCTGCTTTTTGTTGCACATTTTGACAACTCTCTCTGGATTCCCACCTCCTTTATAGACCTCACACCTTGAACTTATATATTTTTTTACGAAAAAGAAGAAACTGGTGGGGGGAAAAAAGTACAATTCCTCGCCAGGTTCGCCCCATCCTGCATTTCAATCCACCGCTCCCTCACCTCTCGGGACATTAGCAGGTTTGATACTGAGAAATAGCATTTTTTTTTTACTGAGGTGCAGAATCTAGTCCTTTCTCCCCGGTCCCTCCGCGATGAGAAATGTGTCTGAGAATATTCCAGTCTCGCGCAACTTTTGGAAGTCATTTATGAGCTAAACAGTGAATGTCAGCCTGTCTCCCTGCATTAGCATTCACGCCAAACTTCTTTTTAGCGCCGCCGTTTCAACACTTTCATGTCCCCGGCCACAGTGCGCGACGTGATTCTAATAAAGTTATCAGGCTAATGAGCAAAAAATTGTCTCTGCTCAATTTGTTTAATACCTCATTTAGGGCCTGTCACATCCTGTGCGTTTGGAGTTAAGTCGGATCATTTAACTGCTATTAGTCCGTGTGTGTTTTTCGTCGATTTGTAGATTAACTCCACTGTGCTTTTGAGTGGGAAACTGCAAAAACAAAGACCGATTTGAGGGCTTTGGTGAAGCGATGGGGATACCGCTGATGTTCTGGTTGTCAGTGTCGACGAGTGCCTAAAGCCAGCTCAGTACCGCGCTCTGTGTTTTAGAAAATATCCACAGATTGGAGCCGCCGATGTTTACTGTGCGTGGCAAATGCTACATCTAACATCCAGTGGAGCTTAAATGCTGGCTGTGGAGACTCTGCAGGTGTTCAAAACTCCACAGAGAATTAATCGTCTTCTCTTACAACACATGGACATAGTTTATTTTGTATTATCATTCACATGTGCTTGAGTTTAGCAAGCCTGTTTTCTTCACTCCCCGTGGTATTGTACCGGTCTATTATTAGTATTAGCACTGAGACTTGCTATCAATATTGGATTGGGGAAAATAGCATCTACTTTGAAGTGCAAAGATGCCATTTGACAACATTTTATGGTCAGGAAGCAATTTAGATGGACTATTCTGGTTCTGGTGGTTCTCAAGCTTTAAAGGCGCTTGACAAAAAAACACTTCGTTATCATCATTGCAATATCCTGAGTAAGTACAAACTGCTCAGTTTTGACAATCTCATTCTATACAATAATCTAAGAACTATATTCAAAATCACTAATAATATAGCTCCACCATCACTGAAGAGCTTCGTCAGACTTTGTTCTGAGCCAAATTTGAGAGCCAGTCGGTCCACTGCAAATAAAAACTGTGTAATCCCACAAAGATCCACGTCTTTTGCGCAATGTGCCTTCTCATTTCGCTCCATTAAACAGTGGAATGAGCTCCCAGACCGGCTGAAATTGTCTGTAGATCTTAATATTTTTACTCGAATCTTGAAAAAGTACATTTTATAGATAATCAATCGTGTCAGCCTTGATGAATTCATTGTAAATTGTAGGGAATGTTAGGTTTTTTTGTATACACTTTTAGTAAAACACATTTACTGTATTATAATGAATTTTATTGTAGATTAGATTTGTAGATTATAATTGTAATGTTTTTGTTGTACTCACCTGCCCAGGGACTGCAGATGGAAAATAGCTATTCAGCTAAATCTGGTGCAAATCATCTCTTCTTTTGTAAAGACTAATGGTTTTGTACATTGTCCCTGTTTCAATAAACAATAAACTAAACTAACTGAACTGGTGTAGCTTCGGGATCCGCCTTCAACACAATCGATAAAAAAGCTTTGTAATTACAAGGACTAATTACTTTTTTCACAAACTACTGCATATTCAATATACTGAAGGAAGACTAAACACAGGTAATTTCCCTACTTGCTAAAAGATTCTGATATAAGGCCTTTAAATGATGCATGTTCTCGTACAGAAGAGAAACCGACTGCTTTGTCTCCCTCCAAAGCCTCATCAAAGCCTGATAATTGTTTCCTCTGACTTGGTTCAAACCTCCCCACACCCTCATCTGGTTCTTCAACATTTATGACTCTGCTCCCCCTTCTCCTCTACCTTTAGTTTAATAAAGAACATCTTTTACAATAACTATTCAAGCAGGAGGCCTAAACCAGGTCGGTAAAAGTCCAGCTGCCGGCCCCTTCAGCGCTGGTTTATTGGACAGAGCAACATTTCCAGTTAAACGTCCGCTACTGCTGCTGCTGCTGCTGCTGCTGCTGCTGCTGCTGCTGAATACAAGTCCTTGGTCGGTTGTGCTGCTTGTGAAAAATGGTAGATTCGATCTTGACCTTTGGTGACATTGTGCAGATGGTGTTTCTCATTATAGGCAGAAGAGGTTGTAAATCGTATATACCACATTTGACATTGTTCTCAGCGAGGACTGCATTTGGCAATCGTCCTTGTGCTTTGAAAAGGAATAAACAGATTGCATGATAGGATATTACTTGAATTTAACCTACTGTTCTGTTGTTGTGACTGTTTTGTGTAGACTTACCTGTTGGTTTGATGCAGAGTTGCAAGGAATTAGGCAACTTCTAACCTCTCCCATGTGTGAAAAAGCTTCTCTGTGGATTTGATCATGCTGTCTTCCATTTAAAATTGGCTATGTTAGCTAATTTCTGGATAAATATCACAATTTTGAATAGCAAAACCCCAGATCCAAGGCCACCAGAGCTGCTTGTTCAGTATGAGACGGAGAAGGGGGCGGTCTCACATCAGTCCACAAGTTTTGTGCACTCTGTCAGATATTTTTTGGGCATTTAGGGCTGGCTGTTGATACATGGCAATCCCGGTCTGATGGGCTCAATGAAAAGTTTTCTGTTTTATCTCTTAAAGCATGGCATTTGGAGAGTAGCCTTCCCAGCTCCTAACATTTTCAGGCACTAGAAAATGTGGTAATTTCTTCATAAACTACCAAAAATATTTAAAAACTCCAACCAGAACATGTCACCCTCCTATACCTTTCCAGAGATGAATGTCCTCACTCTCCACATTGAAGACCACTGTACTATTGGACACATTTTCACTATGTTAGATTAAAATACCACAGAGAAAGGTTTGAGGAGGCTTTCGGGCATCCAGGGACTGAAAGGCATATGAAAATGAAAGTGGACATGCTTATAAGTCTTAAAAACAGGCTTAAAAACATTCATTAGGATGTCTCTGTCTCTGTCGCTCTTAAATAGTCCAGGACTGGTGAGGATTTGACTTTGTCTTTCATTCAACAACGTGGCTAGAAGTGCCATGTTGTTGTTGTGTCCATGCTACGAGCACAGAACAGCTCAGAACTGATCCAGTATTGGATTGTTGGCTAAATGTGGAGGACAGTTTGGGGGTTTGAACAATTGCGTAAATTGTACCCAGGAAAAACTTAGCGCTGCTGAACCGTAGAAGTCAATATGAAACAACCAAAGCAAATAGAAGTAATTCAAAGCAGCGGGAATGAGGTGGAATACTTTAGATAGATTTTTGCATGATACGTCTCCTTTAACCTCTTAAGCCCGTGGCTGTTTTTTCCGAATTTGGTAAACATATACTCTGGGAGGCTTTAACAGCTTGTAAAATGTCTACAATGTTCATATTGCTCTCATATGATATGAATGTCTATGGGGATACTCTAGATGTGAACATTTTCAAGAAAATCATAGTCTAGGCAGAATCCCATTGTAATAAATAGGTCATAATTTGGCACTTTTTGGCCAAAAAATTCTAATTTGTAATATTTCAATGACAATTTTTGATGCTTTTTATTATATTGGGTCATAAGATACAGTTTTTCCAAGAAAAAAAAATATACACTTTTTTTGTGAACACATTTTAAAAAATAGATTAAAATTAAAAAGGATTGTCTCTAAAAGTGGCAAGTCCCCAAAAACGGGGACCTTAGGACTTCAAAGGTTAAAATATTTTAAAACATGTTGCTGTTTTTTTCTTTCAAGGTGAACTTTTGAGCACAAAATAAAAAATAAAATCTAGCTCTATTCATTATTCTGCCGTTGAAAATGTTGGCAATTTTGGCCATTTTTACATAAGATTAAAATAAACAAGGATTGTCTCTAAAAGTGGCAAGTCCCCAAAAATGGGTACGTTTGGGCTTAAGAGGTTAAATCATCCCATGTAAACTAAAAATATAGTTAATTACTCTACCTCACTGGAAGACCATTACATTATTGCAGGAGACAACTGTATTACTAAACTCTCATCTTGCCAATGTTTATCGAATATAATATTTCTAAACTTTCTGAACTCCTAGCTGTCCATTATCACTCCTTTGTGCCTATTGGATGGACACAGTCGGTTTGAGCTGGATCCGAGCGGCAGCAGGAGCCTTGATTGTCTCTGTACTTATCGCATGGACGAGTGGACCGTGTCCCATCAGGACGCCTCCCGCTATCATCAGCCCCAACCCGCCGCGGCCGTGCTCCTGACTCAGTTAAATGTCAGTGACGCTGGGGTCCTGGGCGTAACTCTTATCCAGGGGCCCACTGCAGCAGCTGACATTCTCCTCCTGGCAGGGTCCTATCAGTCCCTATCAGCCTCCACGCCCTCACGGACCCCTCTGCACCCACAGAGAGCGAGAGACAGACTCCTCGGCTTGTGCACGTGCTCCAGCAAATCTGATCTTTTATTTGCACAGAGTTTGGTTCAATAATAGTAATAATGATCATATGAAATACATTACATAAAATAATAATAATGTGTATGATTTTAAATGAAATTAGAACAATCTAATTGGGTGAATACTTATGAAAGGTTGGGAGGATAGGTGGGTGAAGGGGGATTGATTCTTTGTGTATATGGGAGTTTACTTGTGGGGGTTAGAGGTTGGGTGAGTGGAGGCTAATGATTCTTTGTGTATATTAGAGAATACTTGTGGGGGTCACTGGTGCGGTGGGTGAAGGGGGATTGATTCTTTGTGTATATGGGAGTTTACTTGTGGGGGTCAGGAGTTGGGTGTGTGAAGAGGATTGATTCTTTGTGTATGGGTGTTTACTTGTGGGGGTTAGAGGTTGGGTGAGTGGAGACTAATGATTCTTTGTGTATATTAGAGGATACTTGTGGGGGTCAGGGGTTGGGTGGGTGAAGAGGATTGATTCTTTGTGTATATGGGAGTTTACTTGTGGGGGTCAGGAGTTGGGTGTGTGAAGAGGATTGATTCTTTGTGTATATTAGAGAATACTTGTGGGGGTCACTGGTGTGGTGGGTGAAGGGGAATGATTATTTGTGTGTATGAGAGAATACTTGTGGGGGAAGGGTGTTTGGATGGGTGAAGAGGATTGAGTATGTTACAGTATAAGGTGCTTTGTGTTACATTCTTGTATGAAAACTGCTTTATAAGTAAAAAAAAAAAAGAAAAAGAGAGAGAAATAAAATGAAATAAAAGTAATAAAATAAAATAAGAATCTAAGAATCCTTTTTTGTGTTTAGTTTGTCAATTAAACAGTAAATTGCAGCACGGTGGTGCAGCCTTGACCAATCTTGCC
>OMNZ01044509.1:14370-27863 GCA_900303255.1 Lesueurigobius sanzi | reverse complement strand
ATGGCATTATTCTTTCACTCCAGACTTGGTGGTGATAAGCTACTATTGTAGCCACAGCTGCCCAGGGGTAGACTGACAGAAGCGAGGCTGCCAATTTGCGCCATCTGCCCTTCCGACCACCACCACACATTCACTCTCTCACTACATTCATACGGGCTGTGGGTGAAGTGTCTTGCCCAACACAGCGACAGTCTGCAATTGCAGGAGCCGGGATTCGAACCCCCGACCTCTTAAGAGGTTAAAGTCATTTAAAGGGACTAGGGGAGACGCTGTAGTAGTTTTTATTTATTTATTTCAGGTTTTTGGTCAGTTTGCTCTCTTAAGATATAAGCATCCTATTTTTACAATAAGGAGTGAAATTATTGCACTGATTCACCTTTTCTCCAGAACTATATGGGAAATTGTAACTTCAATGACCATTTTCTCAAGATGCATTTTTCTCACATACTGTATAGTGGTGACAACATCTCCAGAGCTCATACAGACTACAGACTATTCTGAAGGTTTGGTCAGGGGGGATTTTCAATATCTAATTCCTCTCTTGCTTCATTGAATTTTGAACCCCAAAAAACAAGGCAAAATTTAGGTTTAAAACGGTAATAATTTGTTTAAATAAGATATCCAAAACCCCCCTGTCCCCAAGTCTTTATCAACAAAATAAAACCATACATTGAAATCCTGCCTCTATTTAGATTCATTGCAAAAATAAAGTTTCCAAATGAAATCACTCATTTCCCCCCTGTTCTCCTGCAGTGCCTCATTCATTGTTCCAGATTTAAGGCCTTGCATTTAATCTGAATATTTTGGAAAATAATGACATTGCCCAACTCCTTTTATGGCATACGTTCCTTGAAAATACAAAAAATATGGTCAAAAAGGTTGAGAACCACTGGTATAGAGGATGCTTCTATAATTGTGGGGCGACGGTGGCACAAGTAGTAGAGCGGGTCGTCGTGTAATCGGAGGGTTAGCGGTTCGATCCCCGCAGGTGCACACTGTCGTTGTGTTGGGTGAAGACACTTCACCCACCTTGCCTCCAGTGTCTGTGTACACTGGTGTATGAAAGAGAATGTGAATGGGTGAGTGGTTCCTTGATGTAAAGTGCTTTGAGCCTAAAGCAGGTAGAAAAGCGCTATATAAATGTGACCATTTACCATTTTGGTGATTGGGTATATGAAATAATCAAGAATTAACACGAAATAATTAGATTTTATCATTAAATACTTTGAAAAAACAGTTAATTCAGGCAATTAACTTTTTACTGAGTATAATTAAACATGATCATAATGAATTCTTAGCACAGAAGATATACAAACAGGGAGAGCACCAACCTTCGCAAAGCAAAATCAAACTCATCATGAGTTCACATGGCCCTGAACTAAAGCAACCAGTTTAATACTTAGCCGTATCAGAAGTGGCATCATGTAAAATATCTGAAATAACCATTGCAATGCTTGAAATAATTTACAAAGATGAGCAAATATACATATTTTACTGAACATTTGCATGTGAGGATTCTTCTCAAAAATCTCAATGTTCAGCATTATTAGAGCCTTTCTAAACTTTGATATGAATTAAAACCTGCTAAAGGGCGTGTATCGAATGTGAATATGAAGCCTCATAGTCTTCCTACCGATCAAAAGGTCTGTCCTTTCCCCATCTTTTCAACTATACGTAAGTTAACTTGAGCCACAACATCACAGTACAATGGCCACAAACTTTTATTGAGCCTTGAAACAAATAAACTTAATTTACCTACGATTTATGTCTTGTTATTGTCCAAAACAGCACACAGCCTTATGCCTTAAGTCTCATTCTGTTCATATCCGCCTGTTGGATAACTCTGAATGTGTGGACTGTAAGGACTGAAGGTACTGGGTCATATTTGCAGTTATCATCCTGGAATGTCGGTCAGAACACCACTAGAGCCAGGATGAATATTCAGGTGGAACTTATAGGGCAGACTTAAGTTGACTAAACCCCACTGGAGACAATGATGAGGACACCAGGCTGTATTTCAACATCAGCAGACTGACCAGTAAGTGGTTAAATAAATCATATAACAAAACTTCTCAGACTGAGATGAGTTCACCTTCAGTAGGTTCATCTTTTACTGTAAGTCATCGATGCACTTTAGTTTAAGGGCCGTCCACATTCATGATGAACTAATGATGAGTTTGATTTTGCTAAAGGCTTTTATACAAACGTTGGTTCTTCTGCAAAGAATTCATCATAAGCATGATTAATTACGCATGATCATGTATGACTTCTTTGTCTTAATTAACTGAGTTCATTCATGGGTATCATCATGAATCACCTTAATTCATCATGAATTCATCATGATTAATTCATTCATCATGAATTCATCATGAATTATAAGCTCCTTCATGTGCCCTTATTGTAAAGCATTTGACTAACTTCCTGAACCCTGTCAAAAAAGTGTAATATATATAGGCCTACTCCTAACAACACGATTGGGTGTTCTTGGAATGTTTTATGACCTACAGCTGCTGGTTGTGTATTTTGGAAGTTAAAATAGTAAATAAAATTACTTTTATGTTTTACATACAGTAATATGAGTTAATTTTTCAAGCCTATCTCTCCATGTCCCACAAATAGACCTGTATCTCATCTCACAAGTTGTCCCCTCTCTGGTATAGTATGGAGAGATTTAGCATAGTTTAGGCATTTTCAACTTGAAAACTTTAGTAATGGGCTCAGACTGTTAGGAAGAATAGTCTCTACTTTGGTAAAGACTAATGGGGACCTTAAATAAAGAAATTAATAAATGAAATGGGAACGAGTCTATGGAAAATGTGGCTTATTTCTACAATAATTAGAATGTCTGCATTAACACGTCTCTTGGCAAAGATTTTAGGAGAGCATCAACCTTTTCGACAATAGCGCCATCTGGTGACATTTAGAAACAAGTAGCCTAGACCTAGAGAAAAAAAAAAAAAATGTAACCTACACGCATGTATACGTCTGTTTTCAGTTGAACAAGGAAATATTTGCTTAGGAGTTAGGACGACACCAAATATTGTCTCCTCTCCATCAGCTCATGTGATTGTAGCATAAACATGTCCCTGCATCACATTAGTCCATGGCTGTAGGTTCATAATGAGGCCATGTCCTTCTCGCACTCAGCGCTGGGATTATTCTGTGCCTGTGTGTGATCAGTTCAGATAAAGCTAATTCTGCCCTCACTAGTGAGAAATGCCCTGACAGAGGGTGGAGCTGTGGTGTTATTGTCCAGTGAAGATAATTCAACAGATAGATGCTATTAGATTATTAAAACGCATTTGGGCAGTTGGGCTGGTGACGTTATGTTTTACTTTAGCTGACAGACTGATATTAAGCTGTTTTGTAATAATTATAGTTGCATATGATGGTGTAATGTTATGCTTTTGAATCTTTTAAGTCAATGATTAGAGATTACATGTAAGATGTAATTAACACTAATACAGAATGCATGAGGCAGCTAATGACCAATCTTTGTCATTCTAGTTCCAACCAGCAGGAGATGCTGTGTGACAAAACACATGCTCATGTATACGTATACTCCTATTATGTGTCACTTATATGGGTTGCTTTTGATAATCAATAACAGTATTGTGTAGTTTAAATCTGTACGTGCCAAACAAAATGCTGCCAAAGCTGAGAAAGAGGAGAAATCCACTATTCCTTAGACTATTTGACCTTAAAGTGAAAATCTTTCCTTTCATTACAATTTTTAAAGCTTGGAAATTCAACACTTGCTGCATTCATGTTTATTTGGCAATTAGGTTCAGCAAGAGTAAACATTACATTCAGACAGTGCCCCTTCAACTTGGGAATGATGTTGTGTCAGGCTCTGGCTGCTCTGTGCTGTACACAGCTCATTTAGTTGTGAACACATTGTATATTATCAGCTCTTGTCGCAGAGCATTCAGGCTGAACAAATACCTCTCATAGTAAATGGCAGGGAAACAAAGAGAGACAACTCTCAAGTAACAGACACATCACTCTGCACTCAGCGTAGCTCTGTCCCCCATATCTGTTATGTTCAAGTAAACATGTGTACAACATGTGTACAACATGAGTACCACAGTCATGTCTTCTTCCTTTCATATGTGTTTTTCTGGGCTTGCCATCAATTCAGTTGTTTTTTATGTTATGTTTGTACAGATTTTCTTCCCTGACCCAGTGACAGCGGCTCAGACTGCAGCTGCATTACTTTTATCAGTGTACCTAAAAACTAATCCTATTTATCAAATTAAAAAAAAAAAACTCGAAAGCTACTTAGAGTAAAAGTATGGCCAACTGACAACAGTTACACTACTTGCCACAAAGCAAGTAAATGAGAACACCAAAAGAGAATAAAATATGGCTCAAGAATTGTGCATTAGCTCAGAAGGGCAAAACAGCAGCTAAATCAGAATTGAATCTGGATAATAACAAGGAATTAACATGATCAAAAGAGGATTGCATATGATACAGGCATCCTCCACAATAGGAGATAAATACAACATTTCTGATGGATAATGGGGCCTCATATACATCCTTATCTTTCCCATTAGCTATACTGAAGTTGTATCTTGTCGAGTATGGGTCTATTTTCGGTTTTATCAGCCGTAGCCTCACATTCTCTTTTGAAGCGGCTTTACTTATGAAATATGAAAGGCATTCCTTACACAAAACCTCTTTATAATTCAGCCAGAGTTACAGGTGTGTGCACATCTGCTGTTTCAAGAATAAAAGGGAGTCATAAATTACACATATGGACTAGGCAACCCTACATTTACATATAGATGTGCTTTAGTAATGTATATTAAAACATTTCTTTCTTTGTAGTGCTTTGAAAAGAATATTTGAATTTGAACAATGCAGAAAGAATAAATGCGGAGCAGAATGTGCAGCGGTTGTCACACCAAGAGGAGATTGACCAAGCCTGAATGACAAGATTATATAGATTACAGATAGTAAGCTTCGCAAATGTACTTCAGCTCTTTAGTTTTGCTACTAAGTCCCTTAAGACGGGAGCTATACTCATACGACTGTTCTGTCATTTGAGGTGAAGTGGAAGCTCAACTTTTGAGATTAAATGAAAATATATTAGGTGCAACAAGATCAAGATAGAATGGAATGTAGAAAATGTAATAGATGGTAATCTTATTGTGTAAAAGTAGTTGTTTGTAGTGTCTGTGTATGTATTTGAAATACTGCATACATTGCATATGGTATTTCTCACTTGCACAGGGACTCCAGATGGAAACTAGCTTTAGCGATAATCTGGTGTAAAGCATCTTTAATTAATGTTGCACATTGTTACATTAACTAATCAACAAAACAAAAGAACAAATTTCTTTCATTGCCCTGAACTCAAACTCACAGACTCCAGAATGTATAGAAACTATAGACCAGGTTCTCAACTGGTGAGTTGGGACTTTAAAGTGGGCCGCCGGACCAATTTCAAATTTCAGTGGGTCACAAGCCTGTCCCAGGGAACATGTCTTTCAGTATTTATATACTAAAAATGTACCTAAAATGTGCTAAAATTCGGGGTTCGAATCCCGGCTCCTGCAGCCGCAGACTGTCGTTGTGTCCTTGGGCAAGACACTTCACCCAATGCCTATGTGTGAGTGGTTGGTGGTGGTCAGAGGGACCGTTGGCGCAGATGTGAGCAGCCTCGCTTCTGTCAGTCTACCCCAGGGGAAACTGTGGCTACAATAGTAGCTTACCACCATCAGCATGGAGTGAATGAGCCCCCTCCCTTTCATGTGTGAAGCGCTTTGGGTGTGACTATGTCATATGAAAAGCGCTATACAAATAACATTCCCTTTCCCTTTCCCCTAAAACAACTGGTTTCTTTTGACCATAATTTAACTTAGGTATTCAGTCCTTAAGTATTCAATAAGTCTGCTATATCATGCTAATTTGACTTTTTGGAGCTTTTAATCATGCTATAATGTTGTTCCCTCTTCAAAAACAGCCCTGGAGCAGTATTCCACTTCATTCACACAGTTTTGAATGAAGCTGTTTGCGTTGGTCCGTTCATGTTGACTTCTGCAGTGCTTCGTTTTCTACTTTCATTGTTCAAACCCCAAACTGTCCTCCAAATTTTTAAAGACAATAAACCAATATTGGATCAGTTCTGAGCCGGTCTCAAAGCCTGGAGATAGCAACAAGGTAGTGCTACAGCCACATGTTTAAATCAAAGCTAATTGTTTATTTCTACCACTCTTGGCTGTAGGGGGCGTTCCAGGCCAAATCCTCATCAGCTCTCTCACTACTATTTATGAACATTGTGTAATCCTCACAGTCATTATTTGAATTTATAAAACGTTAAATATCAATGCACAGACATCCTAATGAAAGATTGTAATCCTGTTTTCAAGATTTACTGTATATGCAGGCTATGTCCTTCACTTTTATTTAATTCTTGTTAAGAGAAAAAAAAAATCTGCCAATGACTTTTTTCTTCTTATTTTATGTAAAATTGATTTTAAAAAATTTAAGTGCAATTAAATATGTAATCTTAATTTTGGTGCAATGGGATGTTTGTTTGGAATGGAATAAGCATTCTTCCAAGTGAAAAAAATGACTTATTCCATTGGCAGATGATTGGATTTAACACAAATCAGGCTAGTCCTCTTTTAGTTTTTTACTCATTTTTAGATTGCTTTTTACAGTGATAGGTTTGACTAAATATTTTTGTCATCTTGGAGTAATGGTGGGTCCTGATACCAGTTGAAAGCCACTGCTATAGACACAAGACCAACGCCATAGTTCAGATCTGTGGTTGGTTCTCTGCGCCTCTGCCACATGTCTCAAACCCATCTTTACAGGTATCGCGATTTACATTCAATTCAGTTTTCGATATGGAAAGAAGCATGGAAGGAAAAAGCAAAAACATGCAACAAATGTACACAATAATAAATGCATATTGTAATACTCATTCCTTGAATACTTGAGTACTATGATAAAGACCTGCTTGTATGGTCAAGCTGAGCGTACGGAGATCTCTGTCTGTCATGTGTGTATGAGATCAGTGCAGGTGTGAGGAAGCATCGCTCTGGGCCATGTCTCCAACAGGATTCGGTGTCATCACAAGTACTTATCTCACAGCGCTATAACAGGCTGGGCTGAGAAACTGTGGTTAGGGGAGCACCCCAGCCCAAGGGAGTAACATGAACTGACAGAGGTGGAAGTTTTCAAAATCACTAGTTAGTTATCAAAAGAAGGCAATTATTCATTCCAGCGTTTAGTAAAAAAGTTTAGAAAGGATAGGAAACTTGTAAAGGGATTGTTTTCATCATTTCAGTCTACATAAAAAAGTGTGATCCCACTTATGGAATATGTAAAAGTAATTAACGCCAGGAAAATACATGTACTCTATGGTCTTACAAACTGCTGCTGGTTCACAATGCACAAAGGAAATCTCAATATCTGTCAAGTGTCAACCTCTTAAATCACAATGTGCCGAATACCTTTCAAGCACTTGTGGATGCGAACAGTGAAACAGGAGACACAGACTGCGGTGATTGTCGGCAAGACTCCACAGGCTTGTGCGTATCTCAAAAGCAGTGACGCCATCAGCTCTTAATGTGGCCTTGGAGCATCAACGTGACAGAAAAGAGATTTCATTTTGTACGAGTTCAAAATGAAAAATCGTCAATTTGGCCTCAGTGTTACCAGTGATGAACCAAACCCCTTCAAATGTATTGTGGTGCTGTATACTATAAGAGGGGCTAAAACAATGATCTGATTACACAGAGCCAGTTTGTGCCTGATGGGGATTTTATACTGAGACCATTGTTCACTAATCCAGTGTTAACTATTGCATGTAAAGATGTTTTTTTCTTTTTAAAACATGAATGCATTATGCTCTTAGACTATTGTAAAAACCTACAGCTGCAATAAAAGAGTAAAGTGTTGCTGGAATTGTTTCACACCACGTTGATCCATCCAGAAAATGCCAAAAAATGAATTTGTTTGGCTTTGGTTAAGTTAGACTTTTGCCCCGTTCACGATGAGCAACCACAGTTCAGAACTTGGGGTAACTTCTCCTTGAACCAGGATCTTGCCCGGTAATACTTATTGGAGATTAGCTTATTGTGCAAATTTAAGAGGAGAACGCAAACTCTGCCTCAGGGCCACCTCTGTCTTCTCATACTTTTGCTGTATGGCTGTCCTTACGTGTGGTTTTGAGCCCTTCCTTATCGGTGCCTTTACTTCTTTCATTTACACAAAAGCCTTAATACCACTATGCACAAGGACAACAAAACACTAAATCCATTGTTATCAGAGTTTTATGTTTAGGCCTTAGGGACTACAGCAGAAAAAAACTGTCTTCAAGGTTTAGTTTGAGCTCGCACACGCCTGTACACATCCGAGGAATGTGCAGAATGGAGCATGTGTGACAAGAGCAGCCTTGTACTGGGACGTATATCTGCTGCCCACCCTGAAGATTAGCCCCTTATCTGCCAAATGAGACAGCGTCGACGGATTTGGATAGCAGGACTTTGGCATCAACCCCGTTCACTAGTGCTGGTGTAGTGTTACAGAGAGAGGAGAGGAGAGGAGTGTGGTACAGGCAGCTTTTGGACCAGCAGCATTGCAATAAGCTACAGCCCCCTGTTTTCTCCCTGGAGCTTTGGATGTGTTTGCTTTTCTCTTGCTCAGCTCTTATCAAACAAATGACTGCAACTTAAGATCGGCACTGATATACCTCCCAGCGAGAGCAGCCGTTTCGCACATCACAGCGATGGACAGGGTCTGCTCAGTGGTGGAACATGTTAGTGACTTACCTCAGCCCAAACCAACACACCTGCATTTCCTCTTGAGATGTAAAGCGGAGCCATTTCTGTCCACTGTTCCAGGTGTACCCACTAACCCGCCAAAGACCCATAGATGCTGTAAAAGACAAACAATGCCTGAATGAAAACAAATTAGATAAGTAAAAGTGTGAGAGTGGAAGAGGTAGAAGAGTGGGGTTGGTTGTTTAAAGTAAAAGTGAGTGTTGTTAGAAGTCATCTTGACTTTAAAAACAATAACATTCACAATTAAGCAGGTGTTTTGACTAAGTGTTTTACTCAAGGACAAAATAGCAGTCTGCATAGTCAGTTGGGGGATCAAACTGAAATTGTCTGGTATCTCTGCTAACTGGGCTGTCACCACTCAAAAAGAGAGTAACATTACAATCTTTTCTCGTCTAGGACTCCAGATAATCAGCTGTTCCCAACTCCATCCTCAGCCTCTGACTCACGATTCGATTTGCCCTGTAGCCCTGTTCCCCTTAGCTGTGATTGATGTGTATAGTGTTACATCCACACCTGGGATTCCCCCTGTGCACCCCACCGGCACTACCCCCTCTCTGTCCCATGAATACCCTGCCAATTCACTTTAGGCCTTGGAGACTGCAGTACGGAGACGATGCGAAACTTGTCAACCCACACACACGAGAGAGAAAGAACGACAGCAATGTTACAGTTAAGTGTTGGCCCAATGTCACTTAGTCATACTCCCTTCAACTTGTGTAACATTGCAGATTGATAAGAAATATCTAACTTGTTGTAAAGAAAGGTCAATTGCTATTGTGGCCTACAGGTGATGTCATGCTGACCCAGATCACTGGGATACTGTTTCAAGTTACACTGCACAGCCCCGAATGGAGCCTACAGCGGAAATACCTGGCTGCGGGCAATAGGTAAGATCAGATAGAGTGAGATAGCTCACATTTTTTCCACAATACGTATGTGCATAGTTCAAATATTTGCAGTTACCAAGATGGATGTATGGACTGAAACGGGTGTGCATCCTCCCATGATTTAACTTTATGTTCTTTCTTGAGTGAATTGTATGTAGCTTAGGGCTGAAACAACTAATCGATTATTGAAATAGTTGTCAACTATTTTAGTAATCAATTAATCACTTTAGGGATATACACAGACAAAAACAGAGCAAGAATTACATTAAAATGTTGTATTTTTTATGACAAAACTCTTTAGTCTCTAAAGGTGTATGAATATAAGATTTTGTTGTAAATATCTGACCACTGTCTGTTTGTCCCAGATATTAGATAAATGTAACGACCATTATTTAATCAGAGCAGAAAGAGCTCTGATTGACGGATTCTGTGGCAAAACCTGAAAGGAACTCTCTCTCACCATCCCAGGACGAATTCTAGAGGATCTGAGCTTTCAAATGAGGAATAGCATGTGAAACTTGTACGAAGAGCATCTTACAGACATTACCAATCATAATCATTAGTAGCCCTAATGTAGCTACTTTCCACATTGAGTGTGTTTACATGCAGTCGAGTATCCTAGTTGTTAACAGGGATTTTAAGTATCCTGGTTCTGTCTGTGTCCATGTAAACACAATATCCCTGTATCAGTTTTCTGGATAAGCCAGTATCCAGGTTATTAGAAACCAGGATACTCTCACAGGAATATTCCTACAGTATCCAGAATATTGGGTCATGTAAACAGAATATCCTGGTTTCTTTCTGCTGATGGCGCATGTGTAACTTCAGAGACAAATACGGCAGGAATTTGCTCGACCTTTATACCTTCAAAAAATAAACAAAACAGCATAGGCTACTTTACAAAACAACAGAACCAGGATGTAGTTCCAGTGTCGTCTGAACTGTCACTTTGGGATAGCTCTTGTCCCTGTGTGTTTAGCTCCTAACCGTATTTGTCATTAGCCCCGCCCCCCTCTGGAGCCTAAATATCCAGGATACTGTTGTTTCCCATGTAAACAGGAATATGAGTTTCCAGGTTTCTCTGAGCGCATGTAAACATCATATCCAGAATATTGTCATAACCGGGATATTACTAATAACCAGGATACTCCAGCCCATGTAAACTCACTCACTGAGAACATTGCATCATTTTGTATTCCACATTGTTGTATATATTAAAAATAAATATAATAATAAAATAAGATAAGATCGAAATAATGGAGAGGAAAACAATAGTTCATTAAATGCGAGGTCGACAATGAAAGCTACAGCCTACAGCTCCAGTGTCGGACTGCAATTCCAGGTATAACTGCGTGTGTGAGCAGTTTACAGAGAGATATTCTGTCAGTTTTGGTTTAATTTCCCTGTTTTTCTCGTATTTCCTGGGGTCATTCTGTGGTCAGGACATTAGTGGCTGCTGTACTGGCTGGTGTTTTTTTCTGATGCGTCTCACAGTCATTAGGCTTGTTTGTCGCTGATAAGGAAACTATTACCGCAGTCACCCAGGACATTCGGGTCTCACACATTCATTTGGCGTGAGCCCTGTGTGTTGCGCCGCTAATGCAGTGGCTTGAACTGCTTCTGAAATGTACAGATTGTTAATAACTAATGGAATAGTACTTTGGGAAGAAGGTGATAGAGGGTGATATCACAACGCAGTGTCTTCTTTCATGCAGGCTTTTTGGATGAACGAGGATTTACACTGGATGCCCTTCTTGAAACAGTTTCCCATTTATCTGTGTCTTCTTTCATTTCCATACACTCCTCAACAGATTAAAGACTAAATTACCAGACTATTAAACCCGCTGTGACTACACTACATTACTTCTTTTATTCTTCTTCGATCGAGGGCATTTGGCATATAGTCTCTCTCCTCCATTTTTTCTTCTTTAATTCTATCCATTCATCCTTTTGGTCACCCTTGTGGTCGCAGTCCTTGTGGGCGAGGGAGTAGGGCTTGCTGTGCCACTGATTTCATTTCAACCACTTATTCAGACCGAGACTGATTTCTGAACTATGCAAGTACGAGAAGGGAAGAAATTGCCTCCATTTTAGGGTCCCACTCAGCCCTTTCAGGTCCAACTGTGGTGTGTAGCCCTTAAGTCGGTCGGAAGAAAATGCAAGGGAGTCAGCTGATTCCTAATCCTCTCTCCGCGTTGCTTGGAGCTCACACATCAAGACTCAAATTGAAACGTGCAATCACATGAAAGCCCCTCCACCGCCAACCATCATGGTCTAGTGGAGCTGGAGGTGTTTTGTGTTGGAGTCGTTTGGCAAAATGAGAACTGGCTGGGAAAAATACATTTATGCATTTGGGCTATTTTTCTTCTGAAGATGCAAACTCCCATGTACAGTAATAAGCAATATTATTATAAAGAGAATGCATGAGTTTGTTATGGCACCCGTCGCAAGCAGCAAGCGAGTATGTTGACCTTAAAGCTGATCTGTTTGAATTACATTGTGTTTGACAAGGACCCAATTGGGATGACTGTCTTTAAAAACTGCTGCTGAGAAGAGCATTTGTGATCTCATTTGAAGAGTTGAAGTATGAAACACTGGAGAAGTTTGTTCTGTGTTGATAGCAAAAAGGTGCAACGTTTGATTGCAGGGGTGGTGCTTCTTTGTGTGGAGTTTGCACATTCTCCCCCCTTGCGCACTTTGGTTTCCCCATCCACCTAAAGCAAATCATCAACTCCTCCAGTTAGGTACTCCTGGAACGTCCTCACTAAAGATCTTGGCTCAAGATCAGGAGATGGGTCCCTGAGTGCTCCCCCGTGGCCACCCACCGCTATTTCTAAAAATACAAAAGACAAATAATAGATAATAAGAAGGTGTGATCCTTAACAATGATACAGTATATCAGACTTCTGTACCACAATGGAAGGTTTCAGTAGCCCTATTTAATACAGGGCAATTGTTATAAAATCCTTTTCACCCCCAAGCTACAGCTCCTTCTTCATAAGTTTCCTTGCAGGGGTGAACAAAGAGTCATACGGATTGAGATGATTGACAGCTCTATGAACTGTTGGAGGCAGGCTCTGTTGCACCATCTCAGTCAAGACCTAATCTTTCTGCCAAGATTTTTATTAGAACTGTATACAAGGACCCACTTGGATTCGCTGTTGAATGTTGATCTTGTTTATGCAGCTAAGATTTTAATGCGATTTATGATAATGTATGATGCTGTCACATAAACCGCAATCCATTTCCTGACAGATATGTGCAATTTGCTATGATAAAAACATGCAAATTTGACTAAATGAATGTCCAAGACAAATTGTTTATTGCTTTGATCTCTAAATATTTGGCCCTATTGGATATTTGGGCCCCTAACTTATAAACTTTGAGCTTTTGGGGAGTCCATTTTTTTCACAATTGCAAATGATCTGAAGTGATTTCCTGTATTTAATTGTGAAAAATAAATAAAACCTTATCGTGGTGGAGGGGCTTGAGCACCTGAATGATCCTAGGAGCTCTGTTGTCTGGGGCATTATGCTCCTGGTAGGGTCTCCAAGGGCAAATAGGTCCTAGGTGACGGGTCAGACCAAGAGCGGTTCAGAAGCCCCTTATGATGAGACCATCAAGACCAGTTACGCGCCCAGACGAGTGTCGTGAGGCCGTCCCGTGACTCCCATTTCTTCTTTTTCCACATACAGTATGTGTGCTGGACTACTATACTTGGGTTTCTTCAGGTCGTATTAAGGGTCTCCTGAAATTTGAGACTTTGAGTGTTTTTTTAAGTTCTGACATGGTTTACATCCAGTTT
>OMNZ01044509.1:0-11084 GCA_900303255.1 Lesueurigobius sanzi | reverse complement strand
CAGATAACTGGGATATTCTGCCCAGAATCGTTTGCTCAGCCTTAGCCAAAATAAAGTATAACGCCACAAGTCATTCCCCTATTATAAATATAAATAAAACAAATCTGAACCGAAATATCAGTACCAAACAACTGTCAGCCCTAATATGAGTTTGTTTTTAATTGTTCAGTGTGTTTAATATTTACACCAACTACGTGATCGGATTTGGGTGCTTAGCAGAGCTTTGCTTAGCTGCTGCCTTGCCCAACTGATTCACTTTAGGTTGTGAAGTGCAAGTCTGTACACGACCCGTGGTTTACGAAAGACTAAGAACGTGGGCTAAGGTTCAAATTACAGACCCATTATCTTTGTACCAAATAGACAGCTTCAATTTAGAATCCATCCCCCAGGTGTCACCAGTCTACTCTAAGTCTACTCTGTGCCAGTCCCAAGCCCTGATCAATAGCTAATAACGCTAACAAAAACAAGTCAAAAACTAAAAAGATAAAACAGAATGGTTCCCTAATGTTGTTCACAGACAGTTCTTTATACAAAGGAGGCGGCTAATTATGTTTTGTAAGAGCAAGACACAAATAACAATTGAATGAACAAGAAAAATGACAAATACTACCTATGATATAATAAGACTTTAGTGAGTTATCAAGGCTATTTTTTCAGAAAAAAGTTATACATTACGTGAAATCGGTTGTGAAGTAGTACTGTCACTGTTCTTAGATAACCCTGTACCCTTGACACCTATATATGAATGTGTTTAACAGGAAATAATTATGGTCTACTCAACTTTGCTATTGAAGTACTGAAGTATGCATTATCCAACCATGAGTCATATTTGACTTCATTTGACTCACTTATGTCAACAGCAGATAACCTTTTCTCCATATCATGTGAGGAATTGAATATGGATGTTTTGAATGTTAGGTTATCTGTAAGATCAGATGACTAATCAATAATCAATGTTGATGAAAATGAACAAATATAATCTAAATTATTTGAAAAGTGACAACACTGAGATAATCTTGCATTGATATAGTATTTTATGGCTGTCTAGACTAGGACTCATGTGGTCATGTGATAGTCTGTTGCTTACTGTCAGGATGACTAATGCAGTGCAGGAAAAGACAGATTCAGTCATGAACTTTCTGCTAATTTGTACCTTAACAAAACATGTAAATTTGGAACACACTCTATAAGTCTATAGTATTTATATATTTAAAATCTCTAATCTTTTCTAGAAAATAGGTTTAGTGAAAAGAGGAATTGTGAACAAATAATTGGTTGTCTCAGCAGTTAAGAATGAATGGGATACCACACTGAAATAACAAACTTGCTTACATGTCACGTGATGTTTGCCTGTTTGTTTCACTTTGATTTGACAACTTTTCATTCACAAATCCTACAGCCGCCGTTGCATAATTGAAGCATTTAGATCGAGCACTTCATTGGGGAAAGTTTATAGTATTGACATCAGAGACTCAGGCATTAGGATTCCAGGCAGTTGGCTGACCCCCCTCTGCCCATTCCTGAGTGCTACAGGATTGGGGTTGGCTCGGTCAGTACAATGGAGACTCTAATTCCACCCCCTAGGGCACCTAATTAAAACTTACAACCAAGACAAACAACCTTTGTCACTCTCACATCTCATGAGATTAGCGGTTTCTGAAAGTGCGAGATAGAAGCGAAAGTAGTGATCAGGCTGTCTGTTGATGTTTAGTGACACTAATGCTCATCATGTTATCTCTTCTCACGATTCGATTTGACAGCAAGTGTTGGATCTTATTTTAATTGTAGCTATCTTTTCTCCCTTCTAGAAACCGGACATGGCGATTTCCTAGACCGCTGGAGAAACCTCTTTATGGATTACAGAAGACGAGAGAGTAGTCTTCACCCGTGTCACTGTTAGACAAGCTGAACGTGCCACCGGACTGACCCGAGTGCATAAGGCCTTTTCAGTTGTTGAACATCTGTTGGGCAGCCCCGAAGGCCTACTGCTATGCACTATAAACAAGGCGAGATGAGGTGTGCAGTGGCTGGGAGGAGCGGGGTTGCTCTAATCAGGACTATACTCTCAATAGGACTTGTAGTGAACATGGCCCATTGCAGGGAGTCTGACCATCAAAACACACTGGTGGAGGCCTTGTCCCTGGAATTAGAGGCTTCAATGCAGTCCTCGGTGCTTAATGTGCTGCAGGACACTCTGTCATCAGTCAGAGAAAGTCCATCCTCTCCTCTGCAGGAGGAAACCGCAAAAATGGGAGTGCACTCCGGGATTCCTGACTCCTCTGCCTTCGCGGGACAGGTGTTCCAGCTCAAGGTGCCAATAGGACCAGACAATGAGAGCTGTGATGTCCATGTAAGTGTAATGTGTGTTTTACAAGGATAATTAATGGTTATTAATGGTTATAGCAAATCAAAAATGGTTATTTTGGGCTTCCACAACAGTGTGCTTTTAACAGAGAGCTTTAAATATGTTTGAATACATCTTCTTGCAGACATAATACGTAGATGTCTAGGAACTCATAATAAGTGATAACAGCTGGGACTTGACTTATTTAGCCTTCACACGGTTCATTGTAGCTTTAACTGAGAATGTTTGCTCAAATGCATATCCATACAGCACATCCTGTCCCAGTGTAAATGTCAGGTGCGTAGTATTTATCTGCTCATCCTGATTACTGTGTCAGCCCTGATTGAAACTGACTGCTATGGTTTGTTTCTGTCAGACTTGTGAATGAGCGAGATGATTATTGGCTGTGTGGTAATGCACTATGATACCCTGTCATAGGAATCAATGAAGACTGATGACTCATAGTTATTACGAACGCGACAACTTCCTGTTGAATATTTGGATAAACTTGACAAATTGAAGGGAGTTGGAGAAGTGAAAGCCACGCAGAAGCAATGCAGACGTCACAAATTGAACCGAGTTAGAGAAGTGAAGGCAGTGCAGAGGCATTCGAGACCATACAGCGGTATGCCAAGTGAATCCCAAAGGAGGATTTAAAAAGATTAGAAATGTTATCATAGACTTGGTGTAAACGCCTGTTTGATGGACAGTTTATAAATCACTGTTAAAACAGTTAGTAATAAAAGTAATGTTAGGATGCTCTGTGGTTTTCTTATCTTCTACTTAATGAGGTCTTGTGCTATCAAGAGCACAGCACAGTAGGAGTAACCTATTTTATAGCATCTTTGGAAAAGGGGAAACCACTAGACTAAAATTAAAACAGGGTTTCCGCGAGGCATTAAAAAGCATTAAAAGTCATTACATGAATTGTGTCAAAAATAAGGTCTTAAATGTCATTAAAAAGTATTAAATAGAATTCAAACTGGCATTAAATCAAAGGTTCTGGGATAATAAGTACATTGTTCAACTACTTTTACTGCAGAAATTTGTCAAAAATGAGGGTCTAGACTGCAGTTTTGGTAGAAATGACACACTATTTATTATGTTGAAAAGCTCTCCGTTCTATCAAATTTTCTATTGAATAAGGGAATTAATATTGAATATGCACCGATTTGTGGCATTAAAAATGTAGTATTTGGGCATAAAATGCATTCAATTTCACTTGCTGCTACCTGTATAAACCCTGTAAAAAGGAACTCATTTAAACTGCAGTGTCACAAATAACATGTTTTTCTTTTTCTTCTCCAGGTAACCGAGATGGGGAAAGATACACTGCCCTCCTGGCTGTTATGGGACAGAGAGAGCTGCACGCTAAGAGGCATCGCTATGGAGCAGGATAAAGGCATCTATCACATGACGATTTCTGGAGAGGGTTCTTCCGAGAACTCCGGGTCTCAAATCTTTCCAAGTACAGTATTTTCTATCGAGGTCCATCCAGAGGAGCGGGCAGACAGTGAGCAGGCACTCCTGGCTGTCCAGAGTGACAATAGTGGTGTTCAGCCTTTCACCTGTGGCCCAGAGGAGCCCGTCACTGTCCTTACTGTCATCTTGGATGCTGACCTGACCAAGATGGCGGCCGAACAGCGGGTCACTTTACTAAACGTAATGAGGAAATTCTCCCATGTTCCCATTGAGCACATGAGGGTGGTCCCTGTCGTCAACAACCGCCTGTTTGACATGTCTGCTTTCATGGCTGGACCAGGAAATGCAAAGAAGGTGGTGGAGAATGGAGCACTGGTATCTTGGAAACTTGGGTGTGCATTGGACCAGAGCAGGATTCCTGATATTAGCAGTGTGCAGGATTTGGCAAAGGACGGGACAATGTCTGCCAGACTTGGCTTCCCCGTTGTGGGTTGGCATATTGTCAACAAGAAACCGCATAATATCAAAAGAGTTAGGCGACAACTTTACAATACCCCAACCCCTGTCCCATCCCTGTTACCTCCAACCACGCACCCAGAGCCCCCGGTACGTGTTATCCCCTCCCCGACGTCACCTGTCATTGCATCCGCTACAGACAGCTCAGCTCCCCCAGTGAGAGGCCCGCTGCCCCTCCCAGTGAAGCCAACTATGAAAGTCAGGGATCAAATCGCACACACCCCTGTCTCTGGGCCACCTCAGCCGACCAGAGTGCTCGGAACTACAAGTACCATTCCAGTCCAGCCAACCATGACTCGTCCTACCATTGTGGAGGCTACTGCATTGCCAACGCCACCAAGTACCACCAAGAGACCCAAGGCGGGGACCACAAAGAAGCCTCCCAAAAAGCCAAAATCTTCTACTCCTGCGCCTAAAGTGCCCAAATCCACAACGGCCAAACCCCCAAGGCGCAGCACCACTACTACCCAGTCTCCTCCGCCAGAAAATAGAAGCCCCGAGATCCGCAACGCCATAGACCAGGTCAACGCGTGGGTCGGCACTTACTTTGAGGTCAAAATTCCCACAGACACATTCTATGACATTGAGGACGGCACAGCTGACAAATTGCGGCTGACTTTGAAGAAGACGCCGAAGGAAGCGGTGAGTGAGACGTCCTGGATACAGTTCAACAGCACAATCCAGCTGCTGTACGGTCTCCCGGAAAAAGAGCATGCGGGAAAACACGAGTATTTCATGTTGGCTACAGACAAAGGGGGTAAGAGTATCATGGATGCGTTTGAAGTACAAGTTAACAACTGGGCGTCCAATGACAAGCCCTCCGCCGTGTTTGCCGCGCGGTTCCATGGTGATCCAGCGAGTCTCTCCGGCGATGTCCATAAGAAGATTTTACTGACAAAAAAGTTGGCGTACGCTCTTGGTGATCGCAACACCAGCACGGTAACGATACGGAACATCACTCAGGGCTCCATTGTGGTGGAGTGGACCAATAGCAGTCTCCAGCAGGGTCACTGTCCCAAAGACCAGATCACAGTTCTGAGCAACAGGATCTCGGACCATCAAGGGACTCCCAAAATGGCGTTCATCAAAGCCATGGAGCCGGAGTTTAAACCCATAAACATCTCTGTTCGTGGGACCAATAAATGCCAGACTCTGTCATTCATTCCCCCGGCGGAGATCCCCCTCCCTCCGGTGCCCACGGTGGCACCCACGCCGGGCACGGGCCGAGTGAGCAGCGGGGATGATGTCTATCTGCACACTGTCATCCCCGCTGTTGTAGTGGCAGCTTTGCTACTCATAACCGGGATTATCGCGATGGTCTGCTACAGAAAGAAGCGTAAAGGAAAGATGACCATAGAGGAGCAAGCCACGTTTATTAAAAAAGGTGTTCCCATTATATTTGCGGACGAGCTGGATGATTCAAAGTCCCCTCCGTCCTCTAGCATCCCGCTGATCCTTCAGGAAGAGAAACCGCCTCTTCCCCCACCGGAGTATCCCATCGCCGGGCCCCACAGCACCCTTCTGAACCAGGACCTACTAGAGGAATACTCAATCTACCAGGACGACGACCCCAATGCTCCTCCATACCAACCTCCACCACCCTTCACCGTCCCCATCGAGGGCAAAGGCTCTCGGCCCAAGAACATGACCTCCTACAGGTCACCCCCTCCCTACGTGCCTCCCTAACGCCCCTCAGGCGCCGGGGGCCATACGGGAGATATTTCAACACTGGAGTTATTTCACACGTGCTCAATAAAACGCTTTGACTTTATAGAGAAGCAGGCAACAATACTTTAGACCATAATTAATAAGACACTGTTCTCTCCAACTAGCACAGAGAAACTGATCAGAAACTATTTGTAATTCAACATCAGTTTTTGTTGTTCTTCAAATCAGCTTTTGACTTGCATATACCTTTTGTCTGATTTTTGCCAAGAAGAGTCAATTTTATCTTCAATGATGTACTATTTCTATTGTATAGAAAATAATAATGAAGCAGGAAAGACTGAAGCCCACGGGGCCTTTGAACAGATGTCACCATGACAACAGACTCTGGCTCTCCATCACCGTGTTAATCTGAGTTGATATCACTCTTATCTGTACTCTGCTCGGTTTACTAAGATTTTGCGAATGTTATAGAGGGGTTTGAAAGACAAATGCCAAACTGAACACATGAATCGCAGTAATTACTTTGTTGTCGTTTTTTTAAGTCTTTGATATTTCTTTGTTTCCTTTGATCCCTCTTGACAATAACATGCAACCCCTGCACTTATGCAAATTCTTGCTAAACCTTGCACTATGTCTCACGAAGACAAGTGGTAGTCTAAAAAGATGTTTTACAATCTAACCACCTTGTCACACACACACACTGCTACATGATCGAAAAGGTCGCCACATTTTGACAAGTCACGTTCGCGGTAGCCGAAGCCTAATTAAGTTACACAACATTTATATTTTTTTAATTTTTCCGTGCGTGTGCCTCTGAACCTGCCTGCGTGAGATAAGACGGTGCTGTTGCCAAGGTGATGTCTTTTGATCACTGTTGCCAGAACGAGGATGTCAGGGCCAGTGGAATCCAGTGGTTAACGCTGGGTCATACCTGGCAACGTGGTCAGCAGCGACGGTGGATTCCAGAAAGAGTCGACCCCCATTCTTTAGCAGAAATACTCTTGTACTCGGTAGCGTAGCGCGGGGGTAGTACTCAAAATACAACTTCAAGGACCAGGAAAAAGAACTCAGGTAAAAAATAAATTACTCAATTACTCTACATGGCCATACTTGCACCTAAAAAAAAAAAAAAAAGCGTTGTTGTTTTATAGGATATGTAGGTGAATTACAAATGAAATTGCAGTCCTGAAAAGTTCATGGGGAATAAAGGTTTGGCTGCTTTCTCCTCTGGTAGACACGGTTTAAAGTTTTAGTTTCTTAGCTGTAATGATGTCCAGGTCAGGGCCAGTTCAGAGGCATGGGAACAAAAGGTTGTACATAATTGTGTGCCTGTGAAAAAAAACAAAACAACTCACGTTAGTGTTTAACCAATAAAACTAGACGAGGGGTAAAGGGTTCAGAGCGGGAAATTATTTTATTTTTTAATCTAGATTATGATTATTACACTTATATCATTTGTGACGGTACAAAAAAAAAGTGAACTTGCCCATCATGGAAAAAAAAACATTCTCTCAAAATGATGGTGAGTAACTGCAACAATATGTGAATTATGTACATTTCATATCTGATATCACCACAAAAATGGTTAAAATCTAATGTTTTTACTGAGTTTTTGATACAGTCTTAAACTTGTTTTATGAAAATATATTAATAAAATGTAATGCTATTTGTAAAGCTCCAACTGTTGTCTCACGTTCATTCATTTTAGGGTCCACATTGTTTTATATACGCAGCAGCTATTAGGGTCAAAATCAGTACTTCATTTCATTACTGGAGTAAAAGTACATACTACTGGTCAAATATTACTCCAGCAAGTGAAAGTTGCACAGTGAAAAATTCAAAGTACTGAAGTATTTGCTTTAGCATTTGAAGTAAGAAGTACATTTCAGGTTAAATGAGTTGTGAATCATAACTTTGCGGCTTCAAAAACATGAACATCAAAGGATTACATCCTCTGGCAGAATGTCAGGGGATGTAATAGAATATGAAAGATAACACGAAAACCTTTGTTTCACTCATGGTTAGTGGTTGCGTGAAGCCATTTATTGTCAACTAGAAACCAGCCAAATGTCCCTGATCAAAAGTTTTCATATTGTACATCTTGAAACAAACGTACATTTTTTCAGAGAGTCCAATTTTGTCAGAGAGTCCTGTATTTCAGCTGCAGTGAGTTTTTCTTTGCTCTGGAACAATTTTCCTGGCAGTTGTTGAAGGTCATGTAAACGTTAGATCAGGGACATTTGAGTAGTTTCTGTTTCATTATGATTTCAAAGAGTAAACTCAGTTCTTTGGCAATAAATGGCTTCACAAAACCACTAACCATGAGTGGGAAAAAATATTTTTGTGTTATCATTCATCTTCTATGAAAACTGACCAAAAGATTAAAAGGGTATGTAAACGTATGAGCACAACTCTACATTACTTCTCATTTTAATTTTTTAATTTTTATTTTGTTTGAGCATCTGAGTTCCACAATGTTCAGCATATTTTAAACTAAGCACAATGTTCAGCAGATGGTAAACAGCAAAATAAGTAAAGAACTGTTTTGACACTCAAAGGGAGTAGGCAGAAGCAAGATGTTTATTAGCTCCTCCCCCTTTCACAATGACATTTTTTTTTCACAAGGATAGGATATAACTTTATTAATCCTGAAGGAAATTCATGTGCCAGTAGGAGCCATAAAAAGACACAACCAATGTTAAAACAGTAAAACTAACATTAAAAGACTAAAATATTGTACATTCCTGCTTTTCACGACAACACAACACAAGGAAGTGCAACATGTATGTAACTTGTCCTTTGTTCCCTCACTGTCCCTCCTTGCTGAAGGGGGAAGAGTTGAACAGTCCAATGGCAACTGGTAGAAAGTTCCTTGAATCGAGTGTACATTCAGTTTCTATGATCAAATCATGTGGAGAACATACTCAATACCCAAACTTTGTCTTACAAATCCATAGCCACTTGTGTAAACTTGTTAATTACCGTTATCTTATTTTATATACATATCAACCAAACAATTAGCGACATTAACCATGATTTAGCACCTCTGCTAATCCAAGGGAAGAGCCAAAATCTGCCCACTGCCCACCACTGGTCACCACTAGCGTCATGTACTTCCCCTATTCCTCCACTGACCACTTTTGAGAGAGTGACTCCAGGAGAACTCCACAAAAGCTAGTTTCCAGTTTGGGAGATGCTCAATTTTCAAGGTCAAACTCACTTCAAAATGTATTCATGCCATTGTTTTCCCCAGATATCAGTTTATCCATCGTTTGCCCATGTCCTTGGTCTGCGTCACAATATTGAGCTATAACTTGTTCCTTTATACTTTAACCATTTGTCACATTCGATTGAGTTTATAAGAGCAGGCCCAAAGGTTGGCGACTTTAGAAGAGCTCTGTGGTGTTTTTTTGCGAGAAAGTGAATTCATGATCAATGGGCCCCTGAGATGTGATTTTTGGGAGTTGAAGTACCTATCTCCTCTGGGAACTATAATTCTGCTCCTAGAGAAATTTGAGACACACTGGGTAATACCTGCCTTCGGAGTGTTTAATGTGATGAAAGGTTGCTTATTTCTCAGTTGTGCTGGTTCAAGAAATATTCATGGTTCATGGTTTTCGCTGTGATTTCAAGGCAAAAAACAGGTTTCACGTCAAGAATAGTTTCCGTAAATCAAAATTTTAGGGTTTGACATGATTGTCTACTAAACACTCAGTGCTTTATTCCTTTCAGGCGCTGTTCAAACATTTTTTTCAGATAAGTGACTTAAAATGGGTCATGCATGACTTGCTTTTGTAAAAAAAATCATATTTTTCCACAGATAACTTGATATAAAATAGTAACAGTAACAGCATCTGTCTGAAAAACTTAAGTCCATGTGAGTTGTCATTAGCCCAGTATTGATAGGAATGTATGTTTCTACAGTATATGCATCATTCCACAGGCTTTTGCAGGACCTCTCTGGCTTGCATCAGGCTTTGGTTTAAAAGTGCACTGCGTAACATTTCACCAAATGAATAGCATAAGATACAAGCATTTGTTTTGTTCCAGATATTTTGCAGCCACTTACCGGTCAGTCTGCTGATGTTCAACACAAGAAGTTGAAATACAGCCTGGTGTCCTCATCATTGTCTCCAGTGGGGTTTAGTCAACTTAAGTCTGCCCCATAAGTTCCACCTGAATATTCATCCTGGCTCTAGTGGTGTTCTGACTGACATTCCAGGATGATAACTGCAATATGACCCAGTGCTTTACAGTCTTTATAGTCCACACATTCAGAGTTATCATCCAACAGGCGGCTATGGACAGAATGAGACCTAACACATAAGGCTGTGTGCTGTTTTGGACCCTAAGAAGACGTAAATCATAGATAATGTTGTTTAGTTTATTTGTTTTAAGGCTCGATAAAAGCTTGTGGCCATTGCACTGTGTTGTTGTGGCTCAAATTGACTTACGTATAGTTGAAAAGACAGGAGAAGGACAGATCTTTTGAGCGGTAGGAAGACTATGAGGCGGCATGTTATGCTGTTTACAGGGCTCTACCAAAACACATGGTGTTTCCATGTTGCAAGGGCGCCTTTTACACGCCTTTTAACAGGTTAATCATTGAAAAATACAGGAAAAATCATTAACGAATATGTACCTTTGCTGTGAGCGGCTCATCCCTCCTCAGACCCATAGAGTGTAAATAATAATGGAGGTAAAATCGGCTAGTTCTCCGTGAAGCCAGTTAGCATACAGGGGCTGGCTCCGTAACCTCTTATTGACTTTCATGTAAACCTTTTGGTCCCTCTTCAACTCATTATTGGAAATAGTCTTGTCAATATGACCCTCAAGTGCTTGTCTTACCACACTGTTGTTTGTCTTTTAATATTTTCAACATCAAAAGAGAACGTAACTCGCACATACCATATGAAATTTGGCTCCAAAAATTCAACATGGCGGCGGTTTACATGCTAGCATGAATTGGCTTTGTTAGTCCACGCTGAACGCTATGGGGAAAGCCACGCAGGCTATCGACACTCTTTGCTCAGACCTTGTACACTGCAAAAAGTCCACTTAAAAAAATAAGAAAAAAAAATACTAAAATAAGAAAAATAATACTTAAAACAAGCAAAATTATCTGCCAACAGAA
>OMNZ01044488.1:0-10718 GCA_900303255.1 Lesueurigobius sanzi | reverse complement strand
GACTTTGGGGAAAACGCTCTTTGGGTCTGCGTGGTTGAAATCCCCAGCTAAGATGAGAAAGGCATCTGGGTGGGCTGTCTGCTGGTCGCTGACACTCTGGAACAGTTCATTCAGTGCCTCTCTCCTGTTTTTGATGTTGGAGGTGGGCGGTATGTAGACAGCCACAAGCAGTACGACAGTAAATTCCCTGGGCAGGTAGAAAGGCCGACATTTAATAATCATAAACTCCACGAGGGGTGTGCAGTGTTTGCAGACCACGGCAACATCGCGGCACCAGGCGTCATTGGTGTAGACACAGAGTCCACCTCCACGCGTCTTACCTCCCTCGGAGATCTCTCTGTCAGCTCTGTAGCAGGACAGCCCCTCAAGCTGGATTCCACTGTCTGGTATATTATCGTGGAGCCAAGACTCAGTGAATATAAAAACACAACTGTCTTTCACCATCTTCCGTGAGGAGCGTAGCAGACGAATATATTCTATCTTATTGTCCAGTGAACGTACATTAGCCAGAACAATAGTGGGGATAGAAGGCCTGTGTGGTTTAGCTGTGAGTCGTACGCGGATACCTCCTCGTTTGCCCCTTTTTTGTTTCCTGTAGCGCCTCTTGTGGCGCCTCCATGGCGCTGCAGGTGCGGGGGGCCCTCGGTCTCTGTGAAGACACTCAAAATGCCCCAGAACCGACTTGTGTCCTATTTCCGGTGACTGTTCACCTATTGTTATGAGCACAGACGTTCCTTCCAGTGAAGTGGCTACATCCCACATAATGTTTTTAACAATCGTATCAGTCACTTGCTGTCCGTTGACAAATCTTGAGGTATTTCTTCATTAACTACTCAATGCAAATCGATGGGGAGTGGATGGACTCTTGCATCTGGCAGTCCAGTTGAACGTCATGTAGGGTCACTGTGCATATAACCGTTTCAACACATCTGAATCATAGTGAGCCAAACTACATTTCTGTGCTCCTGCAGACATAAGAAGAAGTGAAGAAGTAAGTACCAACAGGTGATTCATGTCCTCATGTCAGATAGGGACCTAACTGTCTTTGACAAAGGGAAGAAGGAGGAATCCACTCAGACATGACCAAATGGTGTGATAAAGCAAAGTTCCCTTAACTTCCTTAACACTTCCTCTTCTGAAAAAGGATGCGTCAAATCCACATTTACCATGATTTTTTTTTTTACAATAGATAAACCAGAATATTAAGATAAATCTAATCAGAAAGATTGATCTATTTTTATTTTTTTATTTTTATAGTTGTTTCTATTTCACAGAGTCTCCCGTCTTCTGTGCAGGAGTTATATCATGGGGCTCCCCCAACCATTTCATTTTGGATAGATATATATTCACATAAATAGAGTCAGTTTCCCCACCCTTTCACCTGACTATGTTTGTAAAAGAAAGTAGACTATACTGCAAACAAATATGGAGTAAAGTTTTTTTTTTAAATGAGTATCATAAAAAATTGAATCACACTCAAAATTTGATCAAAACAACAGTAATTTACTTGACTTAAGAATATTGATGTGTTTTTTTTTTTTTAATTATTATTATTTAAGTGTCAAAACACTGGCAAATTAAAGGAAAATATACTTTTAATAAAATTGTACTTTCCAGATGACTTTTTGCTGTGTACTAGTTATTTTGGAGAGATATTCGACATTCAAGGGACATCTAAGAGGCACACAACACCTGTAGTACAAATGTCTGCACTACTGGGGGCCCCCTGGTGGTTTTGGGGCCCTAAGCAGCTGCATAGTCTGCTTATTGTGCTGGGCCGGCCCTGCATCAGTGTTAAACCAGTCTCTTTGGTGTGTTCTCTTTCTTCTCTTTATTCTGAATCAGTTGCAATAATACTTTCAGCCTCTCCATGGCCTTTCCCACCACCACTACTCTACCTTTCTCATTCTCAGTCGTCCAGTTGGTAAAATTAATGATCTAATGTAATCGAGAGGTCGCCGTCAGCCTCTCATTTGAAATATTTTGAATTGTTTTAATGCCAGAAGGTTGACGTTTGCTAATAATATTGTATAAGTTGTTCCAAGTGAATATATGTGCATTAGAGCGCCACATCTGAGTGAGGCAGAAGACTTGAGCCCTGAGTGCATTAGGCTGTAGCTCAGTGTTTTCCCCTGCTGCGTGCGCTCCCACCCAACGCCTGCACTGCCGGCCCCCTGCAGAGCTCGCTGATTGCTGTGGAAACTGCACTTAAGGAGAAAATTAGGATTGCCTCCTCCCTAATTTAAAAGTACAACTTAATTGGGTTCATTTATAACAGATGGATAATAAACCAATATGCTTTCATAGGTGCGCAGATTTGCTCAGGAGAAGAAAGGGAATGTGTTGCAATTGTGTTAGAATTGCAACATTTAGTCGAGAGACAACATCCGAACACGTATGCGGCACACAATAACAAGCTCGCAGAAACAGCCTTCAGGTTGAGTCAAGGGCGCCCAGTGGAGATGTGGAAAATTACTGCTCTGATCTGACCACCTCTTGCACAATCAGGACTTGAGGCAGGTATATTTATCTCTTGTGGCAATGGACCTTACATGCATACACACAGACTGTGCCACCGTGGAAAAACACACGGTGAACAACGTGTATATTAGTTTTCATATACCGCTCGTACCAATTTAATATCCATACAATCTAAGAGCCTGAACTTTTTTCTTTTCTTCTTTTTATTTCAAATTTGCCTTTGAATGTCTTCAGTATTTGATTTGGAATTGTGATTACAGGGTTTAATTGATCAAGGAAAGTTATTAAAACCTTGTCATCTGAATTAGTTTATTTTATTTATTCATTCATGTTTAAGACATTTGAGCACTCATTCAAGAGCCTTTGTCAGATGTGACATCTGTAATGCTGTCTAACCCTCCTGAGGCAACTGTTGTCCTGAACTGTGGCTGATTAGCATGACCCGTCAGGTCAGGTCAGGTTGAATCCTAAGCTCCTTTTTCTGTTCAGAGAATGATTCTCCTTTTAACTGAACAATAACCAACTCTACTACAGAACATGCCTGGACAATGGAGAGCTTACACCAAAGAACTAAAAGAGTTTGATTGGTCCAAAAACCTTGTCTCAGACCAACATTCCCCCATGACCATAGGCGAGCATAATGTCCAGAGTGGAAGGTGACAGTGGTCAGCGGCCACCTGCCCCCGTCTCTCTCCTTTTCTCTGCCTCTCTCTCAGTAACTGGTGCTGTTGTGTTGAACCATGGCCACGTGGTCGCCGCACGCCGTCCTGAGGTCCAGGTGAGCGCGCCACTTTCCGGGCACAACACAAACATGGCTACCTCCAGACTGCCTCTGTATACATACGTGCACGCAGGAGGCAAGCCAGGCAGCGGGGCACAGAGCGGTTTAACGTTTATTTTTGGATGTATTCATTACACAGTGAAAGGGTTGCAGTTGGGGCTAGGCAATTGTGGCGCCAGTATGTGATTGTGGCAAGACAGACTGACCGCCCAAAAATGGCTGAGCTAACAGGACATCATGGGAGGTTTATGCAAGTTTGCACTCTCCAGCCCCTTTTGCAAGTCATTTTCGGCGCACCTTCACAGCAACTCTTCAGCTTCTGAGGTCTGTTTTACATGTCAGATAAGGCCCATAGTTTCTCGGTTTTCCGTTTGTGATTTTTTAAATATATATTAAAGCCTCTGTCCATTGTTTAATGGAAGGTCAATTCATAAGGAAGTTTGCTTATCAATAGAACCTTCCTCAAGGTGCAGTTGTGGCCAAAAGTATGTAAACATAGACTTAAGCTTAGACAGACTTTATTGGTCCAAAGGGGAAATTGCGTTGTCACAGTAGCTCAAATAGTATATTACAATAAAAATAACAATCTTAAAATAGCAATCTTAAAAGACAATAACAAAATAATAAAATGTGAGAATAGAATAAAGAAAGAAATCCGGATATAGGTACTCTGGAATATACATATCTGTGAATATGTTCACATTTACAAGTATAAAATATTATGCATTTCATAATATGAACACAAAAACCTTTATTTCACTCATGGTTAGTGGTTGCGTGGAGCATTTATTGTATTGTTTGTTTACGCTTTTCCACTAGAAACTAGCCAAATGTCCCTGATCAAAAGTTTACATTTTGTGCATCTTGAAACAAACATTTTCAGAGTCCTGTATTTCAGCTGAAGTGAGTTTTTCTTTGCTCCTGATCAATTTTCCTGGCAGTTGTTGAAGGCCATGTAAACGTTAGATCAGGGACATTTCAGTTTCATTATGATTAAACTCCACTCCACAAACCATAAGTGGAAAAAAGTTTCATTCATTCATTCATATTCTATGAAAAATGGCCAAAAGTTAAAGTAAAAGTAAGTAAACTTTTGGCCACAACTGTATCAAAATCAACCCATATACTAATCAAGGTAATGAAACCTTTTTTCCCCCCAAAACACTAATTTGACCAATAACATTGATTATTTTCTACAGTAAAACAAAAAAGCTTAAGAGCCTCCTTTAATCTGTTATGTTTTAGAATATATTCAACATTGTTTTGTTGTTATATTAAGTATTGATTATACGGCAAACACTAAAATGACCAGTGGTGGAAAGACTACAGCTACATGGCTAAAATTGTACTCAATTACAAGTAAAAGTAACTGAAAAATATACTCAAAAAAGTACAATTACCTCAAAAATGTACTTGTGCTGAAAATGATGAAATCAAATTTACAGTGATCATGGATCATTAATTGTTGTTCTGATCTCAGTGTTATAGGTTCGATCCCTGACTGTAGCAGTTTTTTGAACGTTACTCAAAAGTCCTTCAAAACAAAACAACCAAAATCGAAATTACCTCTCAGCATTTTTTTTTTCCCTTTTTTATAACGGCTGGTGACTCACTAAAACAGTCCTGCAAAGCCCTGGTTTAGTAAAACAAGGTGACCTGGTAAAAGAGGAAGCGCTCTGCCGTTCATGAAACACCCAGTACAGAAAAGGATGTGGCCTGGTATAAAAGAAAGGCTAAAATAACAATTACAGAATTTTAAAAACTAAAAAAAAGTGTGGAAAAACACTGTTCAGAGAAAGCTATGTTTGAAAGAAAGTGCTCACTAGAGCTAGAGCGAGAGAGCGAGCGAGCACAGTTTTTATTTGATGGCTGTTTACGTTTGAAGCGCAGCGAAACTTGCTCTTTGCGCACCTTTGCCTCGCTCTGGCCTGTGTTGTTGAGGGTGGCTCGCTCTGAAATGTTGTGTAGCTGTTTTGTGATGAGAGCGCCCTGAAGGGAGACTCAGCGGGACACGGGGTGCTTAGGGTTCAGCCGTGCTTCCTGCCTCTACAACCCGACAGTGAACAAAAACATACTCAGAGACATAAAATCAATGATGAGACTGTTAGTGGAGGTTTAAAAAGGAGCGTTTAGAGACGATCCCTGGGTGCAAGGTGATGTAGCTGCAGTCGGTTAAAACGCATCGGATCCAGCCAGGGCTAAAGACGGCCAGCGCGCGAAATGGTTGTGTTTTGTGTGTGAGAGCGCGCTGAAAGAGAACATGTGTTTTTAGACATCCCCGTTTGGTTTGATAGACCTGTGTTCTCCGCATGCACACAGACATATACCTTATCGGGCGCCGGTGCATGGTTCAAGATGATAAACCGCGCCGTGCCTTGGCTGTGACAGCTCTGCGCGGCGCTCAATCTGATTCTAGATGTCCAAAATAATAAAACAAAAAAAAAATCAAGGCACGCAGTTGAACGGTGGCAGTGAGATCTGAGGTTCTGAGAGAATGTCTGAATGGGCCTTTTGATAAGAAAACAGCTTGAAGCCATCCCACACAGGCAGGAAAAACAGCATGCACACCTCCTGCGCCAGAGCCAAGCAGATTGGATGGGGATGCGAGCGCTGGATCTGTTCCGATTTACCCAACGGAGCCAGGCGCGGAGAAATGATTGACAATGATTAAGTGTAAAAGGGTATGCTTGTGTCATCCGCTCAAACATATTTCCGACGTGTCAGTGTGTAGGAGTGCCGGGCAAAGCCTGTCTATCAAAAATGTGAATCCGCGGACCGATATCATTTGCGCATCTCATTAGATCAAATATCTAATTCATACATTTTTTTTCCTGACCAAAGGCATTAGGTGATTTAAGCAGGACTCTTCTTTATTAGATGTATGTATGTAGGTATGTATCAAAATCTTTGGTCCTTTGTTGTAACCTTTTGAAGCAAGTCATTTTGAATCTTAACACTTGAGCTGATCTACTAAATACCTGTTCAATATTAGAAAAACACACACAAACAAACAGACAAACGCTCAAACAACAAAGGTCCATGACAATTTCTATACGTTTCTAAAGATTGTTAACTTTTCCAGCGTTGGAAGGGGATCATCCAACTTGGAAGCCATTCAGCAGTGTCTGCCAAGTTCCAGGAAAACAGCGCTTGTTGACAAGTTGGTTGAATCGTGATCAAGGCACCTGCCACATTGAAAAACCTGAAACAGACACCATTTGGTGGTTCACGAGGTCACCGATTCTGCGTCGAAGGAAGCCTGCGCGTGCCAAATCCCCTTCAATCATTATGCAGTACTGTACATGTAGAGAATACTGCCTACTAATAGTTGCTGTTGGATCAGATAACAGAAACTTTGATGAGATTATTCACTGTGACCTTGCTTCATACTTGCTCATTTCGGAGTCAAACTTTTTTTTTTGTAGACGCCTTATGGAAATATTACAGAATGCAACTTTATTTATAATAAAAAAATCACATTTCAAGTCATTGCCATTGCCTTTCAAAATACCGAAATCTGCTTACTTGTTTTGGGTGAATCTACAGTGCATCACGCTGAACGACTGAAATAACAGCCTAAATTTTCTACCCAGTATTCCCTCTGTTTTGTCTGTGTAGAAACAACAAAAACAAGTTTAAGTATTTATTCGCTGAGGAAGATTTTTGGACTAAGATCATGACGTCCTACACTTCAACTACAGAGTACAGATGAAGACTGAAGAAACTTGGCCTACAACAAAAACAGAAGTTCAGATGTCCTGGTAAAAGCTTTGGCTTTAGTGTTTTAATAGCGCTTGTATCCACTCCACAACTAAACACGAGGCTGCTGCTCACAGATGCAGGAGCAGGGGCGGGGCTGACACAGGCAACAGAGGGACTAGGGCCCCACTGCAAAGAGGCAGAGGGGGCCCCACTGAGAAACACAATCAGGATTTTGCATATAATAAAATAATAAAAGTTATACCATCTTGAAAATTGTGAGTGTTGCTATAAAAACAATGGTTTATTTATGTATTATTTTATGGTCTTATAGGTTTATATGGTCATCTCAAATAACACCAGGTTGTAGGGCAGGGCGGTATGACCTAAAATCGATATCACGATATGAAAAAGAAATATCGCGATAACGATATATTTGACGATATAATTGACAATGGATGAAATATTTCAAAATCCCAGCTTTACGCCTATTGGGAATTTCTTCTTTTGAAGAATTTGATCTACTCAAGCAACATACATCCCTCAGTTCATTTCACATTTTAAGCAGCTGCCCCTAAAGCCTCCACTGTCAGTGTTTATGCTGCTCTGATGGAGCTGAGCGTAGCATTAGCTGTGACCTCCGTCTGCCTCTGGTCCTGACTTCAGTCAAAATCAGCGAAGTGCACATGCTTATTATATCGCATCCACAACGATATGAAAAATGAGGACGATATCCAAAAGTCATACCGATCGATATACAATATGATATGGCCTACCAGGGTGTACTAAATTACACACATAAAAAAAGTGTTTTTACCTCGCTATTTCTTAAAGCCTTCCTATGGCCCTGCCTGCACACAATTATCAAAGTCAAATGTTTACCAGGAAAGTGCCAAAAGAAACCTCATCACCATTTCCTTCCTGCTTTTGATTTCCCGAGTTGCTCCGCGAGGAATAAGAGGCTACATCGCACCACCTGCTTTAGATTCAGATAGAACAAAGTGTTATAAGTCCGCGGATAACAAAGGCTTCAATGTATGCAGTATTTAATTAGGTAGAAAAAGAGAGACAAGCCATCCGGGGGAGCTTGAGAGATAAGGTGCGAATGTAAGAGTGATCATGCAGGAGGGAGTTGCAGAAGTGAGTTTTTTCTCTCCTCCCGCTCAGGTATACGTGTACGTTCGGAGCTGGCATGCAGCGGCAGCACAAGCACCGCAGCATTGTGTCTTTGGCTGACCTATTTAGGTAATTGCACTCTTCATTAAAAAAAAAAAAAAAAACCTCCATCTGCAAGAGAAATTACTCTTCCCAGTGGTATCTAGGTAACATAATCTCCCTCCAGCCGCCTAATTGCATGGCATGATAACCTCCCAGTCTCGGCCTGTTTAATTTTTCATCTCTTTTCAAATAATTATGGATCAGAAGAGAAAGGTATTGATTTGATTCATTATCTCCGCGCTCTGAGCGAAGGTTAACCATTACACACGTCCCAATTACACGGTGCATTTCCTCGGATTTATTTACTTTAATTGATCTGCAAGGAATCTTACTGACATCACATTGAAAATATCGTAATAATAAATGTTTGCTGTAATATGTTTTACAGTCAAACACAAATATGGAGCTGTAGAACAAAAAATACAAACAAAACAGCTATGCCACAAATGTTGCACATTGGACACATCTGCTGTAGGTGAACAGAAAGGACACATGCATGTTCCAATCCCCAGTGAGGCGTGTTTTGTGGCAAATTGCGAGCATTTCATTAACAGCAGCGATCAGAGCCCCGTTTCCACCTTGCACTTTGCTCGCACACCTGCTGTGCTCTAGTTGTGAACAAACAGGTCTTTAGGAGAGAGGCAGGCGGCCGCGGGCAGGGTGAATAGGAGGCAGCGGTTCAGGCTTTCTCTTCAGACTGCCTCTCTGACTCTGTACGATGAAAGGCGTGAGGGCATGTTGGGAAAGGTGCGGCGAAGAAAATCTGCTTCTATAACACCTGTTTGGTACAACTATGAAGTAATGTTTTATCAAAGGACAATTCATGTGCCACTTGTTGTTGGTCAAATCAACAGTGCTGAAGGAGTGCATGTTTTTTGACAAAGAACTACTATATCAATCCTAACAAATGCTGTAGGTGTTGCTTGCGATGCGCACATATTTCCAACAACAAACCATGAAATTGTGAGTTGACTTCTTTGTAATTATCTTATTTACTGAGGTTGACAACTCGGCAAATGATGTTATCGCAAGAGGAACAGGACACAAACACTGAAAGGCAATTACTCTCATACCAGTGGTAGATTTTGGGCACACTTTTACTTGAAGATTATTCATTTTCTTCATTCCTTTTGTTTGCAGTCGAAAGTGAAGTCATTAAAAACAGTTCAAGGCGAAATCAAGGAGGTCTAGCTACTCAACTGACCCCTAACACAAATAATCCTGCAATGTTCTCCCGTTTGGTGGCATCCCTTTCGCCACCACAAACTTACTTTGGCTGCGGCACCTACGTATATTTGTTTTCGGTCACTCCAGCCTGGTCTCTGTTGTTCTTTCTGACCAGCTCTGTCTGCCGGCACACAATGGAAACTGTTCAGCCAGGAGGATATAGACTTTCCACGGGGTATACTTAAGCAGACCCCAGGACCTATAGGGGCCCTTCAGAGCAATGTGCCAACTTTTCCCTTCGTGAATGCCATGTTAGCTCGTGCTGCCTTTCAGCGCTGGAAGTGTATGTGGGCAGATAGACAGTGTGCAGACAGACCGGACGCATTTTATTTGCCCACTGTTTCCATTTGAGGGTGCAGAGGCTTGCCAAAAGGTCCACAGGTACTCTGAATGCAAGCCTTGGTCCTGGGCTCTCACAAGTCCAATTTAATTAAGGAATCAGGAGCCTTTCAGTTACTGTGGGGTTTTTTTTTGGTTTTTTTTTAATAGCAATTCATATTTTCAGCTCAAATGACTTGAACCAGCAAGAAAAAAACTAAGTGGGAGGAGCCAGGTTGAAGAGAAAGTTTGAAGTAACTGATTCAACAAATAGCACAGTTCAAGCTTCTGCCAGAATTTAAAATCTACTTAGACTTTTCAAGGGGAAAAATAGAACAATAGCTGCTAATCTGTGGTAACTCATGGACATTAAACACGCAATTTCAAATTGAAGATTTATTCAAAACTTCATAAAGCAAAACATTATGAAGACATATTGCTGTATTTTCAAGTATTCAGGATTTTCTTGTAAAATACCCGTTCTATGGTCAGTAGTTAGCACATAGATCATTATAGCCTCTGTCGTCTACGTACATTTTCAATGTGATTTTTACCTCTAACACTGGACAGAGCCTGGACAGTTGAGCTCCATTAGCAAATTAATTAACAACCTATTTGTGACGGCGCGTGAGGTTTCCCAGCTCAAGGCGCAGCACAACATCGGAGCAAAACAGCAAAGAAGTGATTTTTTTTTTTAATTTGTGATTTTTGCAGAATCTGTTCATCACTATGGAGGACTAAAACTGCCAAAATAATAAATAAATAAATGAATAAATAAATGTCCATATTGGCAAATGATTATTAAGATATCACTACAAATGCTGAGATGTAAAAACTAATAATTATTATTAAGAGCCTGTTTTGTGCTCAAAACAAAAAATAAAGCCTTATTATTATTTTCTGTCGGCATTTATCTATTTATTCCTTAATTGATTAATTAATTTATTTTTCATTTCTTTTCTCTTTTATTTTTTCGCTCTGCTTTATTTTTTCG
>OMNZ01044485.1:18509-28982 GCA_900303255.1 Lesueurigobius sanzi | reverse complement strand
TTATTCGCAGATATATTACAGCGTATTAACTCGCTGTCTGCCCTACACCTGTCTTCACCGGTCACACACACACACACGCACACACGCACGCACGCACGCACGCACGCACACACACACACACACACACACACACACACACACACACACATAGCTGGGAGAGTGAGCCCAAGGCACGCGCCTTCAGTCGGGGGCGCGCAGCCTCGCACACTCTCAATGCGCACTGGACATGAGCGCCAATAAATACATCCCACTAGCTTATTTTTTATTTTTTATTTTAGTATAACCACACTAACCTATAGACTAACTATATTGCAATATATATATATAAAAGAAAAAAAATAAAAGGTTTTTTGTTTTTTTTTTAATAAAAAAAAATAATAATAAAAAAATACGGCCCGGCCCAAACCCGAACGTGATGCATGACATCTCGGCCCGACGGGTCAGGGTCGGGTTCGGACTCGGGCAGAGAATCTAAACTCTAGTCCTGAGCCCCTGCAACTCCGTGCGCCGCCATTGTAGACCAACCTGACCAGCATGTTTTTAGTGGTACTATGTACATTATTGTACATAGTGCTCGACTATGTACAATAATGTTGTATATATAGTGACTGTCATCTAGTAATATACTGGACTGCAAAAACACAAGTCTCGGCTTAGTATATTTATTTTATTTTAAGTCTAAATAAGTTATTATACTTGTTCTAAAATAATTTAGCTTGCAACACAATTTCAGTGAGAAATAAAGGCTTGTTTTAAGACAATAAATTTTGTTGTTTAGGAGAATCGATGCATATCAGGAGCTTATTATTAGACCAAAATGTTTTTAAATTTAATATTAAATTAGCACTAAAATACAACCATTACGAGCTTCAGAGGCATAATTTATACTTTATTCGCTTGTAACAAGCCATTTTATTCCAACCACTTAGAGTCTTAAACAAATCTTAAGATTTGTGCCAGTTTCATTGGCAGAGTCTTCCACTTGACTTAAGGAGAATATGGCCTGTATCATTTAGATAGACATTTATTTCCAGTGTGTGTCTCCCCTCCGTCATCCGTCCTTCTCAGCGATGTGCTCTGCCCCATCTCCACCGCAGCAGCAGAGACATCAGCCACCTCATTCCCTTTGCCATTGGCCCCTGGGGAAGATATTTACACTTATTTCATTTCATTCTTGACAAAAGGAAAAAACTTCTCATCATTTTGTATAACATTTTACTAATAACAGTCAGTATATCCATTTGTGTAGGTTCTCAGTCGTAGAGGAGTTGTCCATCATAGGCAAAAATTCTTCAGTCTTCATCTGTACTCTGTTGAAGTGTAGGATGCTTCGATCTTAGTCCAAAGATCGTCATCAGCTACTAAAGACGTGAGCACGCTGTGGGCCTCTTAAGAGTGAACCAGAAGGAGTTGACCTCTAAGTCCCTCCTCTCCCATAGGGGAGTGTCAACGACTTAGAACTTAGCCCAGGGTGAGACAATAGGGAGGTAACGAGCCATATTAAATATGAATAGGCTTGGATGTTCACCTACCTTTTACACCAAGAGAGGAGGGACTTAGAGGTCAACTCCTCCTTCTGGTTCATTCTTCAGAGACCCACAGCGTGCTCAAGTCTTTAGTAGCTGATGACGATCTTTGGACTAAGATCGAAACGTCCTACACTTCAACTACAGAGTACAGATGAAGACTGGAGAATTTTTGCCAACAGTTAGTATAGGCTAAATGCTTGTTATAATTCAACAAATACACAACTTAATGTCAAACTCAACATATTTTTATGTGATTGATATTTGGACAACATTAGGAAGCTCCCCTGCAGTGCCTCTGAGGACCTCACTTTGGAAACCACTGCAGTAGGTAGTTACAAATTAAGAGTTACAGAAATATATTACTTTTTTCAGTAACGGAGGAATATAACATACATGTATTTCTTAAACAAAGTACAGCGATGTATATTAGTCAGCCAAAAAAGGAGATCATCTCCACTTTTGCACAGGCATTATTCTCACTATGTTCAGTTTATTCCATATTTTGACAAAAGTAAGTCAAAGTAGTACACTTACTTTTACATACTTTATTTTTGAGACAGTATTATGTACAAACATACTACTTTTGTTAAGCAGTAACTAGTCAATGTTGGGGCTAGCGCATTACAAAAGTAAATGTATTACTTGTTCAGTAATTGACGAATATAATACATTACTTTGAACAAAATACATTAATATATTAGTCATTACAATTTAAGTAACTCAAGTTACAAGTGCAACTCCACACAAATAAGATGCAGCACCAAAACAAAACAGGAGAGAAATGGGACGGCCCAGGAAAAGGAAATCTTTGACTGCACTTTTGCCTGGTGGCATTATTCTCACTATTTTCAATTTATATTTTGCCAAACGAAAGTCAAAATAACTCAAAGTAGTGTAACTCAGATACATTTTTGCGACAGTAATATGCAATACAATCATATTACATTTTTAAAGCTGCAGTAATATAGAATATATTACTATAAAGCAACTTGCCCAACACTGTAACTAGTTATCTTGAATGTAACTTGCCCAACACTGGCGGTAGGTTACAAAGTTTGGTGTGTTCCTGTGGTCTCTGTCTGTCTTTCTGTAATAAACGGGGCTGAACACATTTTTTACACTCCAAAGAAGATTTAGCTTCTCGCCTTTCTGGCTACAATCGTCTTTTTGCTTTGTAGTCTTCAAGAAATGTAAAAGATTGTAAACATGACCTTTTCATCATTCTGTTGTTTATTATCTGCTCATGATTTATTCACACAAAAGTAGATTAACCTACATCTCTGACACAGATCACCCAAGGACAGCATGACCATGACAGATACAACTATCAATTCTGCATGTAAAAACAAAACCTCTCCATAATAACACGTGAGGTTTGTGCTTCACTATTCTGCACAGCTGTGGGATGACTGGCACATTGTTTGTTGTTGATTACGGGACAAGAAATAAAGGCACGAGTCGCACTTTGATCTGAAGTGAATCATTTATTTTTCTCCACTTTAGACAAAATTCTTTCCATGAGAGAAGTAAAACAGAACATCACATTTGAATGTCCATATCCTGTTTACAATAATGACATTGCTATAGGCCATACAAACAATCATTTGGGCTTTTAATCCAGGTTCTTTGTGGGCCATCGTAGAAAGCTTTTGTCACTACATGGTTGACAATCTCTGATCTGTTTTTTTTTTTACACTCCTTAAAAGACAGTGGATCTCACTCATTCAAGCAGAACCATTTGGGAATTTAACAAGATGCCAAGAAACATGTTTGTTGAGTAAGTATGTCGTACAGGAGTTGTCCCTCATAGACAGTGGTTAAGTTATCTGTGCTGTTTCCCCCCTCCGGATCTCTATAGACCACTGTGAGGGGTTTAATTTCTTCTAGGACAGGGGTCACCAACCTTTTTAGAGCTGAAGGCTTCTTCAAGAGCATTTAGTTGTTTAAACATATATATCCAAAGGTTACTAAAGTTACACATTTTAATAATTGGATATGAACCATGCCATGTCACAAATGTATTCTTAGAGCATAAGAGCATACATCATTTATAAGAATCCGATTGCAAGAAAATGTTATTTTGTTTTCAAAAAGTGTCAAGGACTGGAGATGCATTTTGACAGTCACCATTGTTTCCACAGAGTTTCCAGCTGCCCTCCACCTCAATTTTAAACTATTGGCTCCTTAAAATGTTCTCACCTGATCACTGCTGGTTGCCTGTTATTGATCTGCTCTGCACTGTGCCTCAGACTCGTTAGCCTCATTAGCATTCGCCCATGAGGAGGAAGGTTAAACCTAAGGCCGACATTTCTATTAATTGAAGGGAAGGTCTAATAACTCCTCCCTACTGGATGAAGGCTGTTTTCAACCATGGAGACAATTAAACAGAGGAAGTTCAACACAGTACAGATGACTACTTGAAAGATTATTAGTATGCATGTTGCTCTTTGGCATATTCAGGTGCATTCTGACCCATAAAACATTTGTAACTATCATATAAAAACAGCCGTAACAAGCATGATAAATTATATGAGCCTTTTAAAATCATTATCTGTATTTTACAGTATTATGACATCACACTTTAAAATGTCACACAACAAGACTTTCCACGCCAGGTCTTGTGCTCCGATCAGATGAGTTTACAATGCAAAGCTCATCACAGATTGACCCAGACCTTGCCGTTTCTCTGTGGACTTTAGAAATACGAAACACAAATAACACTATCCTAATGGGAACTGCGCTCTGGCTTTGTGAACAGACACTGCCTCCGTGAATAAGCTTCAAATTAATTTATTTTTCAGTAACAGTTGCTCAACCTCTCACCTGTTATGAAGTAGCTTTGTTGTCCGTGGCTAAAAGTGTGCCATGGACAAATGGGTTGTTCAATGGGCCGTGTCTAAAGGCTGCCCATGAGCAAATTTAGATAATGGCCGATAGTAAAACTGTTTTGAATACAAAGGTACGAACAAATGCCACAGGATTTTATGTCAAACTGACCATAACAAGACCAAACATGAGGACAACCATATAGGAATCCAGGATTCATTTGACATCAATATTAATGCTTGAATTACAGCTTTAACATCACTCTACATTAAACACTGCTGCTGGAGTGAAAGAAAATATAATTTGAAAGCCATTGTTGGGACTTTCCTAATATAGTGTGTACATTTAAAATAAAGACTAAAGGTATAAACTTGATCTTAACCAGGACTAAACTTCATGTCACAAGTCCATTATTACACAGCTCAACTTACTACAACATATTGTGCCATCATATTGAAGTTTGTGTGTTGTGTGTTGGTGTAGGATGCCCCACAGACTGGGACGGGATAACCTGCTGGCTCAGGGCTGAAGTGGGACAAGTGGCCAACATCTCCTGCTCTGAAGTCTTTCAGCCTTTCCCCAGCAACCAAGGTGGGTCCATATACTCCTCGTTTATAGCATGTATTCAATCTAAAGAGGCTCTCGACCCGAGAGCGGCGTAGCACTTTAGGCCGGTATAAAGTCTAAAGAGCTGCTCTGAGAGCAGCTGAAACAGCTGGTCGGGGTGGATGTGAAGACGTCCGACCTAGTTTCAATTTCATTCCACTTTTTGAGCAAAGAAAGAGCTTCTAGTATGTATTATTTTTAATATACTTGTGCTGCAGAATGAGATGTTTAGAACATGCATCTGACAGGACAACTTTTGCAAGGTACTGTACGTCTCCCTCTCTGCCCCTACAGTATATGCCCCTGCACAGTACAGCTCTCTGTTTTAATGGTACGTTCATATAGAACGCAGAAAATAGAGTCAATTTCGCCCATATTTTGCCTCTACGCGTCATCACTAGGCGGAGCTGTGTATCTTGCTGTGGTTTCCTGTTGTCACTCAGGCCAACATGGCAGACATATACGAGTGTGTGATCATCATTTAGTGAATCCCCCGTTATCTTCCGCTGCTCCCCCTATGGCTGCCCTTCTGTCTTCAGTTAGTAAATCAATCAATGCTCAATAAAATGTAGCTAAATACACTATTTCCATTTGAAAATGTCACTTTATATAGAGAATTGGCCATGGAATAACAAGAGACTCGTTGCAAAATAGCCTTGTGGCACTTTTCCCCATCATTTGTGGTGGGCTAAATGCTAGATCTACCCTAGTTTTAGTACACATTAAAATTAATATACAGAAACAACTTTCACCTGGCAGCCCCATCTCCTCACTTCACGTCACAGCTAGATTCAGTTGGCGCGATTTCACGCAAAAGTTGACAATTTTCAACGAGCCGGGCGATGGAGGCGAAATTTCCACGTCTGTTTTCCGCTTCTCTCTAGACGCTAGTCGAACGTGTCTATCACGGCATTCGCCCCGCTCTAATGTCCTGCTCTAATCGCCTCCATCGCACCGCACCTTCACGTAGGGGCGACAGTGGCGCAAGTAGTAGAGTAACTCGTCTTGTAATCGGAGGGTTAGCTGTTCGATCCCCGCAGGAATACACTGTCGTTGTGTCCTTGGGCAAGACACTTCACCCACCTCGCCTCCAGTGTCTGCGTACACTGGTGTATGAATGAGAGAGTGAATGGGTGAGTGGTTCCTTGATGTAAAGCGCTTTGAGTGCCTAAAGCAGGTAGAAAATCGCTATATAAATGTGACCATTGACCATTTACAGTACATAGGGATAACATGTAAATGACTCCACCCCCTAAAGAGTAGCCTACCGGTCACGTGGAAAAGCAAGACCTCCAGGGTAGGGGAGATATGGGTGAATCAGGGGATTGTGCCCTGGGCTGGGCTGGATGGACCCGCGATACATGGAAAAAAAAAAAAAAAAAATCCATGAAGCCTTCCAACATGTGTGAAAATACCCTTTTTAGACCCTGCTCTTTACTTCCATATTCCCAAAATTTTGTATTTCATATGAGACAAATTCCAGACTGAACATTTGGGATGTTCTGTGTGGAATTTGCATGTTTGTGTCTAAGGTTTCCTGTGGATGCTCAGTTTTCCCCTGCCACTAAGAACATGTAATGAGTTGAATATTATTTTGTTTCATCAGGGACAATGACATTTGTCTAAAAGAAAAGACATCATGTGCCATGTAATCGCAAAAATGCTAATTTCCACCCACAGTCCCTGGACAGGTTGATGTTATACTTACAAAAGTACATAAAAGCAAAAAACTGTACATTTAGTTGAGCGTTTAGTTAAATAAAGTTCTCTTCGTGTCTGGGTGGGTTTCCTTTAGGTGCTCCCCCATCAACCCAAAACACTGCAATGCACAATAGGCTCATCCTCCAGGTTAGGTACGCCTCATTGTTCCCCTTTGGCATTGGGGAAAATAGAGCATACATTCCCCTTAACCCGATATTACATTTAATGAATTAGGGCTTTGACCAATGAAGTGTTCACTGTCTTTACCATTTTCGAGGACGTCCATCAATGTCTTCAAACGTTTGTATAAGCCTCTCTGTGATTTAATTTGACACTCCTGCTAACCGCCCGTCACATGATCAAAATATTAGCATCAAGGTCACCCAATTGGTTATTTCAACCCTTCAAGCTTTGCATTTATTAGTGACAAATTATAATTTCCCTCCATAACCCATTGGTTTGGCTACATTTTGCAAAAGGCTGTTGACGCAACTCACTGTTTATATGAAGCTAAAAGTGCTTTGAAGGAAAGTATGGTACCATTTCGTGTTTTATTGAGTCTAATTCTTTATTGTACAGAAAACAAGCGTTGTTATTTAAAGTGTGGCTTGTTATATTTACACATGAAAGAAAGGCTTGCGTGGATAATTTCCATATGAACTTCCTAATCAGAGAAACAATCCAACATTGGCGGAAACAACCGTAATTAAAGCCACGTAGTCGAGTTTTCTTTCCTGGCTGATCTCCCATGCTAATTCCAGCCGGAGTCTTTCTGATGAAGCAGGGCACAACTGTACATTATTCAGTGTTGGTTGGCCATGATGTATGCTTTTGTATGAGCTCACTAGCCCAAGAAGTGCCATGAAATGATGTCAGAAGTCCCTGCATCTGGAGCCTCTACTGTATAGAATGGATTAAAACTGGATGTGAAAAGAGCAAGTGACACCAAAGAGAGTCAATGAAAATGAAAAAATATGCTTGCCTTTAGAAGTGACACTAGCCTTGAATAAGTACTGAGTACTGTTATATATGGCAGTCTGCGCATCGTAAATAGAGCTAAAATTACTTCTTGTTGTAAAGAGAATAACAAACTCTGACGGCGGCAGAGCAGAGAAATGTAACACTCTTAGAAGTGACAATGTTTTGGACAGTGGAGGGATATTTATTGTCTACATTTGCCCCAGCACTTTATAGATGATAGACAGAAATGAATAGGCCATAATACTGTATATGCTTGAATGTAGACTAAATTGAGACTATACACGTAGCAAAGTAAAGGTATTTCTGCCTCCACTTTGCCACAATCTTGTAAGTCCCTCCAGAAATGAAAGTCCTCCTCGTCATGCCCCAGTGCTGCATCTCCTCCGTGCCCTCAGAGTCTCAGGGCCAGCGGAGGAGTGAACTCTTCTCATCAAAGTCCATGAAGCGCTGCCTTCGTAAACACTCTCACGCTGCTGTAAAGTCTGCCGGCTGCTCTGAATGGGATTTATGGACTAAGGGACTAAGACTGGCTTGTTTTGTGAAATTTTTTTTAGGAAGCCAGCGAGAAAATCCATATTATCTGAGCGTTAATTCAATTTCATCTGGAGAAAATTTGACCAAAACAGACCCAGATCCAGCTCTTTTCATGAATGAGATCCGGTTCTAACCTTTCACATTATAGGCAAAGGTTCTTCCGTCGCGGGTCTCTTAAGAGGAAGCCAGTAGGAGGAGTTAACCTCTAAATCCCACCTCTTCCTCTTTAGACACCCACGGGCGTGTTAAGTCTACTCATTTTGCTGAGGAAGATCTTTGGACAAAGATCGAAATGCCCTACGCTTCAACTACAGAGTACAGATGAAGACTGAAGAATCTTTGCCTACGATGGACAACTCCTGTACGACTGAGAACTTACACAGACTTTCACATTAAAGAGCCGATCCGGTCATGAACGCCACAGAACTAGCAGCTCTGAATGGGCTCCATGTTGTTTGCGGCCCACTGTTTGACAATTTAAAATGAAGAGATTTATGTCTGGACCTGTATTCCTTCAATTATTTAGATATACTACTTTCCTTTAAGTGTTAAAGATTATGACCAAAGGATTAAATAATTAGCAATAGCATTACTGTATATAATAGGCAATATACAGTATGTTTTAGATGGTTCAATGCTAGATTTATTACAGTGTTTTTGCAGCCACTGCCCCACATTCAGCTGTGACCTCATCCATACTAACAATTTGTCTGAGGGAAACTGTGATTTGACCCGTCAATGCTGCACAATCGAGGTCAGGAGCAGTGGACGTCCACAATGTTGCACAACTATATCTTCAAGGGGAGTTCATTTTTTTTTTTTTACAATCATATTCTGTATTTTATGTTGAAGAGACCACAATCACGCTTTAACCCAGAGCAGTCAGTTCAAATATGGGCTACTCCTTTCCGAATCTCCAGGTGCATTGTGGAACCTTTGATGCGAGAAAATAAACCTGGATATTAGTGCGTATTTGACCTTTTAGTGACCCAGTGGCTTTATGGGTTAGATGGCGCCTTTACTTCACAGCGGTCTCTATGAAGCTCCAGGATGCTTTTTTAAGGATTTCTGGTAGGTTCTCATGATGGTTCCATCAGCAGATAAAACCTTCAGAAACTCCCCCAAGACACCCGCAGCGTGCTCAAGTCTTTATTAAGCTGATGACGATCTTTGGACTAAGATCGAAACGTCCTACACTTCAACTACAGAGTACAGATGAAGACTGAAGAATTTTTGCCTACGATGGACAACTCCTGTACGACTGAGAACCTACACAAACAAATCCCCCAAAAATTGATCCTGGAGCATAATTAAGACTGCTGTGATGAAAAGTAAAGGCACATATACAGCCAGTGGGTCACTAAAGGTCAAATACGCACTAATATCAAGCCTTTTTTTTCCGCATATAAAATTCAACAATGAACCTTCAAACTACTCGGAGTACGCACATAACAATGGCAGTAATAGTAGTGTTGCTATATGCCCAAAACAATTATGTAACATAATAGAACATGATTTCCCTCTTCCTTCTGATATTCCCTACACAGATTAAAGCACAAATGAACAATTAGACTACTATTTCACCAGAACATAGCAATCATAATAATAATTACAGTTGTGGCCAAAGGTTACATGCCCTTTTAATCTTTTGGCCATTGTCCACTCATAGTTAGTGGTTGTGCGAAGCCATTTATTGCCAAAGAACTGAGTTTACTCTTTTGAAATCACAATGAAACAGAAAACACTCAAATGTCCCTGATCTAACGTTTACATGACCTTCAACAACTGCCAGGATAATTGTTCAGGAGCAAAGAAAAACTTGCTTCAGCTGAAATACAGGACTCTCTGACAAAATTGATGTTTGTTTCAGGATGCGCAACATGTAAACTTTTGATCAGGGGCATTTAGTTTCAGGTTTTTTGACTGAATAAATGGCTTCACGCAACCACTTACCGTGAGTGAAATAAAGATCTCTGTGTTATCATTCATTATCTATGAAATGCATAACTTTACATACCCAGACATTTTGCCAGGGTATGTAAACTCATGGCCACAACTGTATACTGTGTGTAGGGCACATACATGTAGCCTGTGCTCTTACTCTCATTCAGTGCAATACACCGCAGAGGCATTGTTTGTGACGTTTATTTATTTTTTTAATGTTCTTATTGGAAATGAAAAAGAAGTGAACTTTGTATAACATTTGTGCAATTTTAGAATTGAACCTAGACATAATTGCCGTTTCACTGCTGCCTTATCATTCGGTTTCATAACTGTTCCCCCTCAACCATACTAT
>OMNZ01044482.1:0-12854 GCA_900303255.1 Lesueurigobius sanzi | reverse complement strand
GACATGGGTTCCAGAGCCCAAGCTGTGCGTGGAGGCGAGCCCGACTATCTCTAGTCGGTACCTCTCGACCTCCCGCACCAGCTCAGGCTCCTTCCCCGCCAGCGAGGTGACGTTCCACGTCCCCACAGCTAGATGCTGTGTGCGCGGACCAGGCCGCCGGGGCACCCGCCCTCGACTGCCGCCCAGTCCTCTCAGCACCCGACCCCCATGGCCCCCTCTGCAGGTGGTGAGTCCACAGGAGGGCGGGCCCACGTCTCCCTTTCGGGCTGAGCCCGGCCGGGCCCCGTGGGCAAAGGCCCGGCCACCAGGCGCTCGTGTTCGGGCCCCACCCCCAGGCCTGGCTCCAGGGTGGGGCCCCGGCTCCGCCTTGCCGGGCGACGTCACGGTCCTTGTTCTTTTTCTGGTCATGGGGGTCTTCTGAGCTGCTCTTTGTCTGACCCGTCACCTAGGACCTGTTTGCCTTGGGAGACCCTACCAGGAGCATAAAGCTCCAGACAACATAGCTCCCGGGATCATTCGGGTACGCAAACTCCCCCACCACGATAAGGTGGCAGCTCAAAGGGGGAGCCCCCCCTCAGGGCCCCTTTAATAATAATCATTTTGTTGATTCAAAGGAATTTGTTATTATTTTACAGCTAAAAATTACATATAAAATAAGAATTAGCAGTACTGAATGTAGACTGATTAATTAAGATAGTACATTTGAGCAAATACATATAAATTTTCATTGTTCTTGTTTTGGAGACAGGCAGACACGACAAAAGACGCCCCCAAAACCTAATTCTATTCCTCAGATATACTGCATAAAATTGAAAATACAACAACTAATACACAACTCCCTAATCTCGTAGTGTTTCCCAACCAGTGGGCCGTGAGAGAGTCATGGAAGATTAGCCATTTACACCAGATTGATTTTCTAAGTGTAAATTCTGTGCGTGTTTCTTTGTAAATGACTGAACAGCCCCAGGTTTCACACTCATTAGAGAAATCACAAAGCACACCATAAATTTATTGAAATATAATGACAATCTTGGAATTTACTTACTGTTAAATACAAAATACAAAAACAACCCAGTACAAATAATGGCTTGTAAACCTTTTTCCATTTCACTTTGCTTAAAAACTGAATATACTGTAGGCCAACAAATATAAAACCCTCAAATCCCACATTCATTTAAGGCTAGACACTGCAAATAAACTGAAAATAATAGATACAGCTAGACTTAAATGTGTGGATTTCTTTTGTTGATATATTACTTACAAAGATTTGTTCAGAGGGGATTATGGATATCTTGTTTAAGTGTAAAATATGGTTTATTCTACCATATTTTCCACAGTGTAAGTCGCACCAGCCAAAAAATGCAAAATGAAGAAGAAAAAACATATATAAGTCGCACTGGACTATACCTGTAAGTCTCATATTTTGGGGGAAATTTATTTTACAAAATATGAGACCAAGAACAGACATTTCATCTTGAAAGGCAAGTTATAATAATAACGATAGAATAGAGAACAACAGGCGGGTGTACGGTGCTAACGTAACACATTGATGGTTTACTGTTTTAAGTTTCTTCTATATCAGACAATAAGGTTAGCGATGTGTTGTTCAATTACCTTAACATCACATCGCTTACCTTATTGTCTGATATAGAAGAAACTTAAAACAGTAAAGTAACAAAAAAGACAACATGAACGCCGTTCAGAAAACATTGATGGTTATTCAGCTACATGAAGCATAAACAACGAACTGAATAGGTGTCTGGTATGTTAACATAACATATTAATTAATATATAGGCTAAAGGTGACCACACACTACAGGATTTTAAATCTTTTGAGACTAAAAATCTGTGGACACTTAAGGACAGACATGAGGACACACATACACACACACATGAGGAGTCCCACCAGAGATCATGCTGTGAGAGAAAGTTTTTATTGAGCCACACCTCCTCAGACAGTCCTCCTCCCACCACTCCTCACCACAATGTCAGAAAATGGTCAGAAAATGGTCATTGAAGTGACAATTTCCAATATAGTAGTTCTACATAGAAGTGCAATAATTACACTCCTCATTTATTTGTACAGGTGTATTCGCAGATTACTTTAGAATATTTTGGATACTTGTCACATCTTTGGAACACGTCCACCACCAGCTACTCGTCCCTCTGTGTCATCTCCCTGTAGCACTCCTTCAAGTTTTCCTGTCTATCAGCGGGACACGTCTGGATGGTCTTCTTCAGCAGCTCCATCACCTCGGGGCAGAACGTGGCTTTGTCGACGTAGGCGTGGCGGCTGTAGAGGTTGCCACTGAGCTGCTCGTTGTTTTCGGGATTCACCAAGCCGCAGAGGAAGCGCAGAAACATGTCGTACTGGCCCCGCGGCGAGGCCAACGTGCGCTTGATGGCGCTCTGCATGATGATCACGATGCCCGCCGTGGCTCTGGCCTGAAGCTCCGACGGCAACTTCATCGCGGGGCCATTTCTGCCGTGCTCCAGGATGTTCTTGGACTCCTTTCGGAACACGGTGAAGACGCACATGGCCGCCATGAACTCCTAGGAGAGATGAGAGAAGAAGAGGGAAGGAAGAGTTCATTTGCAGATAAGTGCCATTGACAAGAATCAACTCATGCTTGTAATTTTCTCTTTGTCTAGGTGTCGTAGGCAAATATTCTTCAGTCTTCATCTGTACTCTGTAGTAACCTCTAAGTCCCTCCTCTCTTGGTGCTAAAACTAGGAGAACATCTTAGCCTATTCATACTTAATATGGCTCGTTACCTCTCTATTGGCTAGTTATGAAAGTCAAGTTATAATAATAACAATAGAATAGAGAACAACAGGCTGAATAGGTGTACAGTGTGCTAACATAACACATTGATGGTTATTCAGCTACACGAAGCATAAACAACAAACTGAATAGGTGTCTGGTCTGTTAACGTAACATATTAATTAATATATAAGTCGCACCGGAGTATAAGTAGTTTGGACCAGCCAAACTATGAGAAAAAGTGTCACTTATAGTCCGGAAAATATGGTAAACACCACCAGGCAATATAATTGTTTCCAGGTGCAGGTTTATACTGTATGTTAATTGTTTGTATGTTTGGTTGGGACAGTGCGTGCACATGAAGAATGCATGTGAACACGCCACTCCGGATTGTAGCCTTGGGCTAATTTCCATCCGTTGTCCCACATGCACACTCACAAACTCACTCTCATTCATCCTGGCCTATTGTACATGTTTTTAGTGGTAGGGGAAACCAGAGCACCTGGAGGAAACCTACGCAGACACGGGGAGAACATGCAAACTCCACACAGAAAGGCCGGGAATCGAACCCGGGACCTTCTTGCTGTGAGGCAAGAGCGCTATCCACTCTGCCACCGTTAAGAGAGCAAATTCTCTGAGAAACTCTGAAACAATTGAGGGGAGGGACTTCAGGCAAAACTCTTTTTTTTTTCTCAATTGTTGTATGAAATGAATCCAAAGAGAAATCTTCATACCTGAAATGTTTTGTGTATAAAGCAGAACCTTCTCTTTCCTGGTGAGGTCTGGGGCAGCTCAGTGCACAGTCCAGAATAGATCGTCGCGTCGTTAACGTCCAGATTGTGCTTTTTCAAGTCCTCCTCAGAAAACTCAGTCGCGTTCTGCTCCAACATTGTTAAAGCCATGCTCCCCAGATTAATCAGCAACTGCTTGTCTTCCTTGTCCCATTTCTGATTGGAGAGAATAAACAATCTTAACCTCATATACACATGCTTTCCAATAACATCTCAGATTATGAACATTATTATCGGGTGACCAGACGTCACAGTTTAATCCAGGACAGTCCCAGGTTTGAGCTCTCTGTCCCATTTCCATGTGAATTTCTGAAAACCCAATTATTTTTTCCAAAGCTGTATTTTATTTGAAATGTAATGATTTTTGGCCATGTGTTCGTCAAACACAAAGTTTCTATCGCAACAACTGATAGAAAAATAATATTTGACCTTGATTTGAGTAGGAAAGTACTGAAATCATGTAATTATGGCTGATCAGAATTACTCAAAATGAGGTCAAATATTCTTAATCCAGTCATCTAATTTGTGACTTTTAAGAGCCTCAGGTGGTCCTTATTTTGACATGTCAGATAGTTCTACCTCTGACCCTTCCAAATGGTTCCATTTTAGTAAAAAATAACTTAAAATTTAAAGCTGATCGAATAATATTTAGAGGTGGCTCAAGGGCCTGACAGTTTGCCCCTGTCTGTGCCCTATTTCCCTATTCTTGCTTGCAGGTTGAGATGGCAACGCGCTCCCAGGAGTTTCTAGATAGTCCTTCAGAAAGTGTCGAAGGAAGTAAACTCACCTTGGGAAGCAGGTCCTCGGCCACTTGCTGCATCGTCACCATGTTCTCAAAGAGGAGATCCGAACAGCAGGCACTCGGACAATCCAGCGAGTTGAAGATTTCTGGTCTCGTGCCAGAATCCTAACTAAGCATCACCAAGACTCGGCTCAGATTTCGGCTCAAAGTGAACCCACATCGCCTTCTTTTGTCACAGCTACGAAAGTTTGGGGATTATGGGCAGATAGTTGGCCCTTAGCGTTGCATTTAATCGCTAAATGTAGCACGCTTGAAAGTAGTGGAAGTTTAACCTAGTACTTTTGCGCATGGGAGCTCCGTCTTTCCTCCCCTGGTCTTTCCTCGTGTCCCATCGTATCTTCCTCATATTTCCTTGTCTTAGCTTTAGGGAGACTGTTGTTTGTCACTCGCTGTAAAATAGCGACAGTGACTGATAATGACATTTGTGGAGCGTGTGGAACGCACCGCGCACCACTATTTGAGAAGGACTGAGCTAGAGTAGGACAACGTGGTCAGGCCACTTGTTGCTCCGTGCTGATCTGTGCTGAATTTCATTGATAAAATAGGACTTTCTACACAAACAATATCCTCCTGTGTCATTGGCTTAAGAAAATGTTGTGATTTTAATTGTGTCGGACTTCGGTCAGACTCGGACACAAATAGGTCAAAGCCTATCGGGCTCCGGTCGGATTCGATCACTGGTATGTCAGGTGAGGGCCGGTGTCGGACAGAAAAAATTGGCTCGATCCACACTCTAGTGGATAGGCTGCCCATTCTGGTCTCGGTGATGGGGGAGAAGAACCTGCTCAAGATTCCGAAGATAGCCACCAGGACCAGCCAATATGGTCCAAGCTGTGAGCAATGCCATCAAAGAATGGGGCTGGAAAACATGGTCCGTGCTATGTGCTTAGACACAACCGCCTCCAACACCGGCCGATTTTCAGAAGCCTGCATCATTCTCGAGCAGCTATTGGGCCGGCCTCTGCTACACTTCGGCTGTCGGCACCACATCCTGGAGCTGGTATTGGCTGCCGCCTTTGGAGAATGCGCTCACCAGCGCACTGATTCATTTCCCTGACGATACGTGAAACAGACAGCACACTTGGCTGGCCATTATAGGGGTGCTATAAGGAACCTTTGACGCTTTTGAGCCACCTCTAAATATTAATATTTTCTTTTCAAACTTCACACAGGATATTTTTACATAAAAGGGAACCATTTGACGGGGTCAGACATCTAAGGGTGAAATTTTTAATCAAAGCAATTTTATAAGGACCACTCTTTACTTTCTACTTCACTACATTTTTAAAATTGGGTTAAAAGTAAAAGTAAGTGACCTCTCTACGAGAAACTGGTTTAGTCCTGGTTTAGACCTGGTTTAGTCCTGGTTTAGTCCTGGTTTAGACCTGGTTTAGACCTGGTTTTACTCATGAAGTACATTTTACAGTGGATACTTTTATACTTTTACTTAAGTAGAAATTTAATCAGATTAAGATACATTTTTGGTCCTGTATCTGTACTTTTACTTAATATTGAGTACTTCTTCTCTTTTCGTGAATGAGATCCAGTTCGAACCATTCGCCTAAAAGAGCCGTCTGAAAGAGCCGATTATAACTCACCCAGCTGCTGTCAGGCTTTTCGAAGTAGAAGTGCAGTCTGCGGTTGGTTTGGGTGACTAAGATGTTGGTGTAGAACTGGGTCAGTTTGGGAGGGTGTTGTCCATATCTGACGTATCTTCTGAAGTAAAAGTGAAAGATTTGGGACGCCATCCACGAGACGAACGGCAGCTGATTCAAGGCGTGGAGCATCGGCAGCCGTTTGTAATGGGCCACGACAATGGCTCCCGTTTGTGCGTCTTCAGAGCGTCTCCTCAAGTATTCGTCTTTCATCTCATTACTAAAGGACACGGAAAGTATATTTGTTGACACAAACAGTCACACCAAAAATCAAGCATGTGTTTAATATTCTCAACTCAAGTCATTTAATCTTGTTTTGAGCAGTTTTTTGACTAGTTTAAATGTGTTTACTGCTGTTAACTCTTTTGTAGATCAGTGGTGGATTGGGACACAAAAGTGGGTCGCGGAGTGATTTTCAGTGGGTCTTTCACTGGGAACAATTTTATTTTCAATTGTCTGAAGAACACCACAAACAAATTTGAAATATTGATAAGTTAAAATTACAAAAATCTGTAAAAGAGTTAGAAAAAAAAAATCATCTCGTCACACTTTTTCTTTTAAAGTCTAGAGAAATTGTAGCCTGGTAAACCACTTATTTCTGTTCGAGATTCTGTGTTCTGATTGGCTGGTGTGCGCGTGTTTGTCCTGCCACAGCAGAGCTGCTCCTGCAGCAGCGTCTACAGACTAGTCTCCAGTTTAGAATAAACCAAGGAGACTAAGCTGTGACAGGCTAGAAAACTTGTCCCACTGGCAAATTTCTTAAACGTTTAACTCTATAACTTTTACTTTTACTGAAATTAAGAACAAGTATACTTAAATACTTAGTTCCATTTAAAGAAAATGGAACTTATTACTAGATGACTTTTTGCTGTGTAGTCTGTTTAAATGATCATGATTTCACTTTTATAGGTTTCTTTCATGCTTATTCAACATTAGTTTATGTAGGTTCATCCAGGTCAAAATACAAATGTTAAGACATATTTATATGTTTGATTCAAATAAGAAGCAATTTATTGAAACAAGTTAGAAACACCCCAGAGCTTTTGAAAAAATCTTAGTCAAAAGAGCGACTATATCTTAACTAGCCAAAACATCTCAAATTTAGATAAATATTCTGAATTTGAGTCATTTAAACTAATCTACAAATATATTTTGTGCAGTGCAACGTCATGCAGAAACATCAAAGGTAGTTACATACTTGAATCCGTGGATTTCGGTGAAAGCATCAATAAATTCTGATGGAATCTGTGAGACCGCAGCCCGTCGACCCAAGATCCAAACCTGAGCGTGTGGGAGGAGGCTGCCCCTGACGATGTTCACGATCAGGTCGTCCACTTTAGCGCGAGCATCAGTCTCAGTTATTATGGGAGTATTCTGGGAAATAAAGTTTAAATTGCACATGAAGTTAGGGCTTCACTTTGAGAATAACACAAAAGTCGAATTTTAAGAGCTGCATAATATTTACCTTCCAATCCAGAAGAGTTTTGTAACAGTCGAAAGAGTCCATTATGAGAAGAAACTTACATTCTTTATCATCTAGATATGTCTTGGTTTTGCATAAAGAATGATGGTATTCTATCACATCCATTATAGACATTTCATTTGAAGACGAAGGATCTTTGTTTCTTTGAATCCACAACGAATTAAATGGTAGTGTCAGTATGTACTGCAAATCCTGTGGAAATGAAGCAACATTAATAACATTAAAAATCAGTGATCAATTCCTCAACTTAAATATATTGTCATCGTTTTCGTCAAAGTAATATTATCGCAGAACTAAATTATATATTATATTATATAAAAATAAAAAATTAAAAGGCGGTTATTGATTAAAACTATGAATAAGATCTCCAGATATTTTCGTCGATAGAATGTCTATAAAACACGTGAACGACAGGGACACAGTTTGACATCGGATTTAAATGATATGAAGCTCTTTCAAAGGAAAAGGTCTGTGCTTCGTTTGTGTGGGACAATCTCCATAAAACAGTGAATAGAATAGAATAGAAGAGAAGTGAATAATATGAATTAAAGTGGGTTTATCTGTTTGTAAACCTGTTTACAATAACAACCTGAGGCAGAAACCACCTCAATGTCATGCTAATGAGCCTGGACTACTGGGCAGAGCAGGTCCATAGGGAAGTGTCAACAACCTTAGAACTTAGCCCAGGGTGAGACAATAGAGAGGTAACCAGCGCTATTAAGTATGAATAGGCTAAGATGTTTAGTACCAAGAGAGGAGGGACTTACAGGTTAACTTCTCCTTCTGGTTTGCTCTTAAGACATCCACGAACATGTTTAAATCTTTATTCGCTGAGGAAGATCTTTGCACTAAGATCGAAACGTCCTACACTTCAACTAGAGAGTACAGATGAAGACTGAAGAATCTTGGCCTACGATGGTAGGCCTATGGTGTTAAATACTATTATGGATTTAGTTTTTAATTTATCACACATTTTGGCTTATAGTTGTACTTTACCAGCCTTATAATGTTTGTTTGTGCTAAACTTGATTTGAAAATAAGTCCAAATATAGACCAATAAAAATATATATTTTTTGCATTTAAAGTACCCGATCGATAAGAGTAGTAGTATTGATAAATCTTTAATGATACCCATCCCTGCTTGTGTGTTTTTTATGTCTGGCCGTGTTGCTGTAAAGGATTGCCCTTCATGGGAATAATAAAGTTTCCTGTTTTTGTGTTATCATTCATATTCTCTGAAAAATGGCCAAAAAAACAACCAAACATTCTGCCAGGTTATGTACACTTGCGGACGGTGAAATGAGAACTTTGAGCAGTTTTAGTTGGGGCCCCTGAGGTAGGTTGCACTATAATCTCGTGTTTTAAGATGAGATCGTAGGCCAAGATTCTTCAGTCTTCATCTGTACTCTGTAGTTGAAGTGTCAGACCTCAGCGAATAAAGACTTAAACACGTTTGTGGGTCTCTTAAGAGCAAACCAGAAGGAGGAGTAAGTCCCTCCTCTCTTGGTACTAAAGGTTGGAAAACATCTTAGCCTATTCATACTTAATATGGCTCGTTACCTCTCTACTGTCTCACCCCTAAGTTCTAAGGTTGTTGACACTTCCCTATGGCCCTGCTCCGCCCCGGTAGTCCAGGCTCATTAACATGACATTGAGGTGGTTTCGGTCTAAGGCTGTTATTGTAAACAGGTTTCTGTCTCAGTATGTTGTTATAGATTGGATCTAACTTAAACCATTGCGATTCATGGATGGATTCTCTTTTTTAACAAATATGGCCTCTTTGACCCCTCTCTCAAACTATATAAGATGTTTTTTTTGTTGTAACTCACCTTATTAGCGCGATGTTTCGCCCAGTCATAGCAGTATTTCGACACGGACATGGTCATGCCGATGCCCGCGATCCCTGTAGTCACCACGGTGCGTACAGGCTGACCGTCGGGCCTCTGCAGCCGAAACATATTGTTCAAGCTCACGAGAGAGTCTGGAGGGGGACTTTGGGGCAGTGCTTGAAGGGGACTTTGAAACTCGTGGAAAGAGCTCACGCCGCCACATGTGCAAAGGCAGATCTCAGGATGAACGTAGGCGTCGTCCACGGGAGCGCGTTTCCCCGGCTCGGGAATCCCCTCGAACACGTACTCACACTGTCGAATTAGTTGTTGCGTGAGACTGTGTCGGATCAGTGCTTGAAGGGTGAAAGGAGAAGACGTCAAGATGCGGAAAACTAAGCATTGTCTTTATTAAATATATTGAGCGGTATCTTACCTTTTTTGCAAGTAGCCCGTAGTTCGTCAGCTTCTTCGCGCTTGGATATGTTTTCAAGGGTGGATATTGTAGATGAAACAGAAAGATCTGGGCCTGATAATATGAAAGAATTCAAATCAAAGACACATTGGATTATCATATTAGGTTGTAAGCTGTACTTGTGTTTCCGACTTACCAAACATCTCAATAATCCTATCGACAAAATCTAGCAAATCACCATCAAACATTTGCTTGAGACTAAGGTCAGACGTCAAACGAAGGTTAAAGTTCAGCTTAAACTTGTAAAGGTCTTCCTTGCCAAGCTCTGTTAGAGTTTTCTGTATACTCTGTGGATAAAACAGATGAACAAAACAAAGGATGATTTAGTAAAGCATTTTCTATGTTATAACAGTAATATGTGTTGTGTGTGTAAAACAACACTAGGGCTGCACAATATCAGAAACGATTGCTATAGCCAATTACTGCCCTGATTATTGTGATATTATTGCAATATTTTTTACTCGAGTCCTGACTAGAACCAGGAAATACAACCATATTCGTCCAGCGCTCAGGTCTCTGCACTGGCTTGAACAGATTTCAAAACATCTCAGCTTGTTTACAAGTCTCTTCATGGTCTTGCACAGGGGTGCCCAAAGTTTTTCCCATGGAATTTAAACAGATCTATCTTTTAATATCCTTTAATCACTTTTGAGTAGGACATGCTGTTGTGGCGTTTTAGTTGCACACATTACAACTGGAAGTATTTTATCAGCACTCTTTGCTTCCAATATAATTAATTAATGATTATGTGTATGTTTTATGGAATGATTTTAGTTTCCTTCTTGCAATTTTATATAATTTTGCAATATATTGTGGCTTCTTCCAGTATGGTCACATGGTTACGTAATATATTAAGGGTTTATAATTTTATATTTGGGGATGTGCGGCCTGACACAACACTAACCTTAAACACATGAGGCAGATCCTGTTCCGGGTGCAGTTTGCCCGGCTGTCCATGGATATCCACTTGCATCTCATCCTCTAGCTCAATGGGTTCTGGTGGCTCTGGGGAGTTGTTTATCAAAATGTCATCCTCGTCTTCGATTTCAGAAGCGCATTCGATATCAGAGGCTCTGGTAAAGAACAAGACTTAACTTAGGGATGTTCATTGTGTCTACTGATTAAACAGTGTTGAGTTTCTTTGCTGAAAATGAGGTGTTCAATAACCAACGAAAGTACAAAGACATCCACTAAAACAAGTAAATCTGAGTTTCTGTGTGTTATTTCTATATTGAACATGGAAAGCACTTTTAGTACTACTCCGTTTTAAACAAAGTATACAAATAAACTTTGACCATCTGCACCACCCGAGTGAAAACGAACGAACATGCCACTGATTCTCACCTGGTGTCAATGATGAGCGCTCCTGGAGGTTTGGTCTGCATTGTTGTCATCGTGTATTGTGTCTCTGGAGAAGCACGACGAATCATCAGCACCCTACAATGTAAGATCCAAAATGAGAATCATCAAAACACAAAATATAACACATAGATGTGGAGTAATTTTATTGCAATAATACACAAACTGGTTTAAAAAGAAAGTTGCCACTAAAAAGTCACACACTCTAATATTAGTTGCCCCGTGGCATTGGTTCTGTAACATCACAAGGAAGGAATATTTCTGTCCAGTGATGCATTCATTTTTCACCAAGACCATATGTATTATTGTATAAGTATAGGCAGGGCTGGTGGTAGGGGAAACCAAATCAGTTGACCAGTTAATTAATAGAAAATGTGAGAAAAGAGTAGAACCACAGCTCCCTGAACCACTCTTTCAAAATTAGAGCCTGCATCCTGCCATTGTGAACTTGGAATGTGCCCGTGGCATGATCAGAGAAGACAAAAAAATTGATGGAATAACATAGTCACTCAGTATAGTCTGGTCGTGAGCTGACCTCATTCTTTGAGCACAAACTTCAGTTTAGGGCTGTCACTAACGATTAACTATAAAAATAATCGGCTGATTCATGGATTACCTAAATAATCTGTTCGTGGCAAAAGGTGCATGGAAAGTGTAACCTTTTTTTTTTTACTTTTTGCCACATGAATATAAAGTGGTGCAGTTTGAGGACGTCTTGACAGAGTAAACTTAAAGGTAATGTCTGTAGGATGCAAGTTTCACAAGTCATTCCTCATTTGAAAGCTAAGAACCGCTAAAATTCCATCTGGAATTGTGAAAGTGAGAAAGCGAGAGTCCTCTTTTGGTCAGAGATTTATCTCATATTTGGAACAAACAGAGCTAAAATATTAGCAAAAAAAAAAAAAAATCTATAACCAAGTCCTTAAGAGACAACATAGTTTTTTCACGAAAAACACAAAATTGTGATGTAATTCTTACTCTGAATCTGTATATCCCAGAAACGATTAAAGTTAACTATTTTAGTAATTGATTAAATATCCTTTAATTACTGTGTACTTTGGAGTAGGACATGCTGTTGTGCCGTTCTTGGGTACTATTGACAGTTTATTCAGTCACAAATTAATCAAAATAAATCCTCCTAACAAATCTAAGCGCCATCTTGAGGGCCGAATCAAACCTCTTGAAGGTCTGGATTTGGCCCGCGTGCCCCACTTTGGGCACCCCTGGTCTAGCACAAAAGTTATAATTTCAATCCATTATTCAAATTATAACTATTTCAATAATGGATTAGTTAACGATTAATCGATTAGTTGTTTCAGATCTACTTGATTTGAGTATCAGTCAGTAAAATGATCTGCCAATGGAACAAGTACACGTGCACTTGAATTAAGAAAAAACATTGCATTGTATTTTAAATTTGCAAATAGATCTAAATTTACCTTTTTAGGCACTTTTTCTTATTTCAAGCGCAAAATTGCTTGTTCCATTGGCAGATCATTTTATTCACCTGTTCAAATCAATGGCAAATCAACTTCTTTCAAGACAATTTCACTCATTTCTTGATTATAGCAATGCATAACGTTGCTGAACCCAAAACTGACCAATGGCAGCAGTCCCAGATCCAGGTAGTGAAAGTTTTTTTTTAGGCCAGACAGTGAATTTTGAACATTTTATCTTACCCTGTTCCCTCGTACGCAGC
>OMNZ01044475.1:0-22653 GCA_900303255.1 Lesueurigobius sanzi | reverse complement strand
CGCCCCCTAGTGTCTGATCTGTAAACTGCATTTGTGAAAAGAAAAACTGTTGCTGACGTCACTTCCCCGTTGTTTCCGCTGAGTGAGCGTCGTCAAATTGTGTAACCACAGCATAGCTCCGAGCCCCTAACTGCATAGTGATCTAAAGCAGGGGTTCCCAAACTTTTTTGCCCGTGACCCCCAAAATGAACATCTGAACGACTCGGGACCCCCACTGTAAAAAGTAGCATCCTCTTGTAACTATTTCCAGCGGGAAAACTATGTATTATTGCATCCTTACTTTGTTTATTTTGTTATTTGGGCCAAATTCACAAATATATGCTGTCCTAAACTAAACATTACACTGACAAACACTGTTATTTTGTCTTTCTATTTTATTTTGAATTCATCTGGGGACCCCCAGGTTAGGGCCTCGTGACCCCTCTGGGGGTCCCGACCCCCACTTTGGGAACTACTGATCTAAAGGTTGACCCCACCAAAGGTTAAGGAGTTAGGAGCTAGTGTTAGTGTTAGTGGGTATAATTACACTGATTCGGATGGAGCTCCTGTCTGCAATTCACCTTATTCAGGAAGTTGCAATGGGAGCCGCCATCTTGTGTTTGTGGTCAATCTGATGGTCTGACTTTAGCTGATATTGGCTTAGAATTTTGTTATTGGTGAAACATGTGACATTTACAACAAACTGTGTAATTAAATCCATCAGCTTTGGTCCTTATCATTCTTCACAGACAATTAGCCAATTAGAGTGACAACAAAAAGTGATAATATCGCAAAAAAAATAATTTTAGGTGACTTTTTTCATGTCATCCTTCCACTGAAACTAAACCTGAGCCACAATAACGTATGTCCTTTGAGCTTTTTCACAAGTTTTTTCTTCATTCCTATTTTATTTCCATCACTCGCTTCAATTTCACTTCAACTATGGACATCCCAGTTTACAGGAAGTGCTAATACAAACAGGTGAAAATGGTGAAAACGAAAACTGCAAGCGCATTGAAATCAATCATGATTTATGTTAATTTGTTTAGGTCACTCAAACATCTTTTATGAACAGTCACATTCATTTGCTTCCTTTAGATACAACTCATAATATTCATCGTAGGCAGAAATTCTGCAGTCTTCATCTGTACTCTGTAGTTGAAGTGTAGGACATTTCGATCTTACTCCAAAGATCGTCATCAGCTACTGAAGGCCTGGAGCACGCTGTGGGTTTATAAAAGCGGTGAACCAGCAGGAGGAGTCAACCTCTAAGCCCCTCCTCTCTTGGTGCTAAAGGTACCTTTATTATTTTAAAATCTGAAAGACAATCATTGAATACATTAAAAATATACATGTATTTAGACCAGTGGTTTGGATCCAAAAGTGGGGCATGGAACCATTTTCAATTGGTTGGCCATTTTCATTGCGAGCCTTTCCCAGGGGACGTTTTGGCAATGACTGGAGCAGAGTTCTTTTGATCATAAATTTGGCTTTATACTTTTATTTAATGATTAAATCAACAATAATCATATTTAAACAAATTTAAACATGGCTAAATGTTTTATTAGTTGGACTTAATATTCTTAATTGGGTTACGGCTTGTCATCCCATGGTGGTGGTGGGTACCAACCACTGATTTAGACCGTACTGTAAATTTTTAGGGAAATGATCTGTATTTTCTTCTTTAATTTAAATAATTGTGAATAATCGTGAAACCGCAATATATTTTCTCACAATACCCGTGACTTAAACCTTTAGAACATCCCTAATAACAACTGGTGACTGTGTTGGACAGAATCATAAATCTTAGGCGACAGTTTGAAGCCATTTACTGTAAAATCTATATGTATTCAATTAACACTGTGTAAACCAGGGTTAGGCAAATGATTTTCTTCCTTGTCAAAGGACCAGGGGCCTGACCTCCCAGCCGTGGCTCAAAGTAATGCACTACTTCCTCCAAATATCTGCGTTGTGCATCATATACATGTATGACCTAACGGGGGTTGGAGAAGAATGGTTGACAGAAAAAGAGGCATTTCCAGTATTTTATGTGTGTAAGATGTTCTACAGTAGAAAAAATATTGGGTTAAATTAGATAAAATGTCCTTGTTCAAAGTGCTTGAATGTAGAGAACATCTGTTGATTTGTGAGTGTGTCTTGCATCAATTTAACTGGTACACTTGAAATCCACCATCTTCTATTTCACAATTATGTAATCATGTCACTACAATTTGAACGAGCCAAATGGATTCCTAGGTCCTCAAAACATGGGATTAGACACCAAAATGACTTGTCTAGGATGACCTTCGTAGGCAAAAATTCTTCAGTCTTCATCTGTACTCTGTAGTTGAAGAGTAGGACCTTTTGATCTTAGTCCAATCGTCATCTTAATAACGACTTGTGGGTCTCTTAAGAGTAAACCAGAAGGAGTTAACTCTCTTTGTGCTAAAAGTAGAAAATCATCTTGGCCTGTTCATACTTAAAATGGCACGTTACCTCTCTATTGTCTCACCCTGGGCTAAGTTGTAAGTCGATTGACACTTATGTCCTTATGGCCCTGCTGCGCCCTGTAGTCTAGGGTCCTTAGCATGACAGTGGAGATGGTTTCACTCTACGGTTGTTATTGTCACTAGGCTTCTGTCTCAGTAAGTTGTCATAGATTGGAGACCTCATTGTGATTCATAGCTGGATTTTCTTTTTTGACAAATATGGCCTCTTTGACGCCTCTCTCAAAGTATCTACTTTCTTTTGATACGACTGAGAACCTACACAAATGGATTGTTTAGGATGAATTATCAAGGAGTAATGGACATTTTAAGGATTTGGCCGCCACCTTGAAAATCAGACCTTTCCAGTGGTCAGACTGTGGTAGACTTTTGGTATGTTATTGAGCACACCTGATACTACAGAAAACCCTTGAAAAACCTTTTGTAGCAATTTTTTTGGGATCAAACTATTAGAATCCTTTCAATGCAGGTAATTTAAAGCTTGGATCAGAGACTATTGTTTTATTCAGTTGTATGTGTAAGAATGTTTCTCAAAATTATCTTGCAGGCCAAAAGTTCCATGACAGGAGGGCCGGATTTTGCCCCTGGGCCTGACGTTGCCTCACCCTGATGTAAACAATGCAAAAACACAGCCACTTTTCATACTACACTGTAAATTCAACAACTGTTTATCTCATTATCGCTTTACTAACAGTGATACGCTTCTCGACTGTGTTTATTACTTTTCTCCCGATAAGTGGCTTGTTAATAACTTGCTGACTCAGTAGTGACCTTCCACCTGACAGACAAAGCTCTTACTCCCCGTGAACAGCTAGCTGGCTAATCCCTCCGCAGTGACCCCCCCCCCCCCAGTGAAGCTGTGGACAGTGGACACTCCGGCTGCGTAGGGGGTGTAAATTTGTGCTGTGTGGTGTGGACTAGAAAGTGACAGGACAGCCGTCTCAGGCCCGTGCCCCGGTGAGACTGGCGACAGCATGCGTTCTGTGTGTCTACGGTTTAAGACTCGCTTTTTTAGCAGGTGACGACTAAAAATACTTGACAGCGTGCCACTGAGAGGAGAATATTGTGACGACATGGCACATTTTAGCACCTACCAGACGGCCAGGAGACCCTGTCCAGTAATGGCACATCAAGAAATACAATAGGTTGAAGTCATGTGACATCATAACAATCGAAAGAGTGTATGGTTTAACAGTGAGGGTGAGTACAGGCCTGAATTCCATTGTAGGATTTGCCTTATGCTGATGATTTTACATTGTTTTTGGCATGATTGTTGCCAAAACAAAAAGACTAATATGCAAAGGCAGTGCTCAGTTGCGTTTACTGAAATATATGTACAGCACTTGAGTCACTTTTTGAAGTACATGCACTTCTTGGAGTATATTTTAAACATAATATATTAGTTTGTACAGTATAAATATTTGCGTACTCTTTCTACTATGAGTAAATCTGGAAGGGACAAAAGCTTAAATTACCCTAAACTTTTAAGAATCCATTTTTGTATGTGTTATATTAAGATTTTAGTCTAATTTTCAAGTTGTATTCTTTGGAAATAGCAGAATTATTTCTCTGTCTAATTAGATCAAGGGTGTCAAAACTTTTTTAATCAGGGGCCGCATATTTAAGTGTATATAGCACTGAGGGCCAGAGACAGTGGTCAATGAAGTCATACATTGAATTGCATTGAAAAGAGATTTTAAAAATGGAACCACACTTTCATTTAAGCTTGGAGGCTTAAAGCAGCTCTGCCTCACGCTAAAATATATGATATCGAGGTTATAATTGTCTAGAATTATTAAACTTGCAGTAAAAAGTACCATCTCAGCAAGAAGCCTGAGGGCCAAACAAAATTAGTATGTGGGGCCACACTTTGGGCACCAATGAATTAGATCACTGGTAAATCAGACTCTTATGCTTAAAGTGTTGCTCAGTACCGGAGTAGCATTTTCACCAAGTCCTGTTTGACTTTTATTTATTTGGGCCAACACGTAAATATTTCGGATCCTCTATGTGCGGACCCAATTGCAAACAAATAATGACAAGATTAGAAAAGCGTGGATATTTCTTTTTGGTCACTTATTATGTACAGTATGTAGGTCCCTGCTCTCCGTCTGAAAATATGACATCAAATTCTAAAAGTCAGCCATTACCAGCCCTATTACCTCAGGGCGACAGGCTATTTATGCATCAGGTACAACAGCTCAGCCTTCCACAAAAACTTTCTCTCGACATTGTCCCGTGCCTGTTATGTCTGTCCGTTCTCACAAATGCCAGCACAGATAATGCACATCGCCATTCTAGTTGGAGATTAGGCCGCGTAGGATATTGTGTTAGGGATTGAGGAGGGCTGAATGAGCTGGGAGCGGGGCTAAAGCCACAGGCCCGCCGAGGCTCCCCGGGGCCATGCTCGCTGGGACAGTCACAGAGGAGCAGCGCTGATCTGTCCTGACACTGTTGTGGGAGAGGTGCTGGGCTGTGAGGGGCGCAGAGGAAGCTCGCACACTTTCACACGGCCGGAGCACTTGCAGTCGCATTGCTTTGTAGCTACATGTGTGCAACCAGTAAATTAAGTTATGCAGCGTGGTTGTTTGGGCTCTCAGTCGTTGTAGTATATATTTCATTGGCCAGTATGACAACAGAAAATCAAGATCGAGATCTCTAGGCGCTAAGAAAATGGTGGTATGATTTTATTTACATTTTTCAACATTTCTATCATTGTTTAACCGTCAGGGGTGTGGTTCAAAATGTTGGGCCCTATAGAAATCCTCTTGTCGGGCTCAAACTACACACTTTATGTTTATGCATTTGTGAAACACTTGCATTGCCTTGTGTGCAATTTGTGCTCAACAAATAAACTCACTTTGCCTTTCACACAAACTCTTTGTTTCAGAATATAGGCAATGGATTTATTTACTTTTTTAACCAGGAAAGTCCCACTGAGATTAAGTTTATCTTTTCTGGGGAGTCCTGGCCCCAGAGAGGATCCTATTGTACTTAATGAGCACCTGGAGGAAACCTACGCAGACACGGGGGAGAACATGCAAACTTCCCACAGAAAGGCCTGGAATCAAACCCAGGACCTTTTTGCTGTGAGGAACAAAGGCTAACCACTGCACGCTCCAAAAAATAAAAGGACCCACCCTGGTTAAAACGCTTCACTTTATCTCCCCGGGCCAAATGTCACAAATGACATGAAAATGAAGCAGTCACACATTAATGATCAAGAACATCACATTTCTTTTTCTCTTTGGCGTTGACACGGGGGCTTTCTGGTTGTCATATTAATTTGACACTGGTGTAATGCAAAAAAATCTGACTTATCTAGACCATGACACAAATAGCACAAGCTTGTGAACTCCTGAAATAATACATGTATATACTGTAGTTCCACATTGCAGATCAAAAAATTAATATTTACACTGCAGATCATTTTACCTACTCAAATCAACGGCCATTCCATTCAATTTCTCTTATGTCTAGATCATGTTTTGCAGTGTACTTATTATTTTCAGGTCGTATGAGACCTACTGACCGGTCCGACCTGTTACTAAACAAGCACAAAGCCACGGTGTCCCATTTACAAAAGTGTAAAAAAAAAAAAAAGAGAAAGAGCCTTTGTGGAATTCATAGTCTGCTGCTCTGAGGCCTAACACATGTTTTCTCGTGCTCGTGAGTGGAGGTATGTCATGTGGGAAAAAGTTGAGCTACACACCCAGTTGCTGACCTCGCCGAACTCTGGTGGCTTCTCGGCTTCACCTTGGCCATGGGAAGATGCCCGCTCAGCTCCCTGCAGAAACATGAAGGCGGAAGCACATATTTATAGCCTAAACAAACCAATGACAAGTCCAAATGAGTCATCTGTTTAGATTAATTTATTCACAGTGAGGGTTGGCCAGTGCTGAAGGAAATAAGGTCATGCAGGTTGTGGGATGTTTATACACAACACGGTATGGTACTATCATGCTCGTTTCTCGACAGTGTCAAGTGGTGCAACTATTAAGCAATTTATAGCTTGCTCATACACTGCATTGTTCACAAAGATGAGAGCAAATGGAAACATTAAGTCAGTCAGCTGCTCACACAGAAGAAAAATGTGTCCTGTCCAGTGTTTCATCACCACAGAATAAGCTCAGTGCGTTGAAAACATTGCTTGAACCTGAGTCACTTGGAGCCACGTGAAAGGGTCAATACGAGCTGGTGATGGTATCACTGCAGGGTGTAGGCTTCTCTGTCAGCTTTTCACTGTCAAGATGTAAAGATACACAAGAGAGACAGGTTTATTGCAGAAACTAAAGGAGGTGTGTGTAGTCAAACATGCTCTGTAAAAGGATTTAGTATGTATGTACAATGGGTTAGGAAGCCTTTCATACCACGTACCATTTCACCCAACAAATAGAATAAAATACAAGCATCTATTTTATTAGAGATATGGTTTATTGTTGGAAAATACCTAAAAGGTACAGCTCTAAAGGAAGCCAAATATGACATTTATTTGGCTTGAATTTCTCCATTGTGAGATCAATAAAGATTTATCTTATCTTATCTTGTCTTAAACAGGTTAGGTCCTCTTCCAAATTCATTCTTTGATTACCCATTTTGATTACCCACTCCAATTACCCTATTTCCATTGTAGCTGTTATCATAGTAATGATAAACAAATGTCTAACTGTTGGAAATATCAGATAAAACCTTATTTTATCGTCTCAAATGTCATTCCTCTTGTTCTTGCTCCTTAAGCCACAACAGGACCACATTTTTAGTTGTAGTTTTACACTTAATCACTGGTTTTAGTTTAATCTTATTTCTCTTGCTCACGTCCTGCCTCCAGCTGATGTCACTGATGATGTAAGCAGCGAAAGGGTCTAAAGAAGAGTATAATATCTTACTGAATATTCACTGCAACATTGGAAATATGCCCCATATTTACCTAAAACCCGGGCATTGGCCAAAAATGTGAACTCAGTAATACTTAATGTATCTCAGCAACCCCGCGCATTTGAACCCTGAAGAAAAAAAAATGGAATAAGTAAATGACAGTATAATATACTCAATGCTTTGCCTGTTAATATATAGACTGTATATAGGCTGTGTCCTTGTCAATGGAAGAACTTTCAAGAACCACACTTGACTATGACAGATTAAAACACATTAAAAGTATACAGGTGTCTCCTAATGGCTCTTTTATTTGGTAAAATGTAAGTGTTGCCCATTTAGCTCCTTCAAAGACTTAATCCTGTTTAGGATCATTTCCATGAGAGAGCAGAGCTGAGCTGTTTGTGCTCTTCTAAGGAGTGTGCCAGATGCCCTCCATTCAGGGGCCCTGATATTCAAATCACAGCAGCTGGGAAGTGCAATTGTAGGAGGTGAAGTAATGGGCCGAGACTGTGGAGTTTGTCAAGTTGGGGGTGGGGTGTCTAATGCGGCACACGTCTATTTTCAAGGCCTCTTGTATTTGATTGCCGCTAACTGAAGTTGTGGGCTTGCCGTTTCTTTGAGGCCTAATGCCACGAAGCTAAACGTGAATAAAAGCAGAGAGCGGGGGTGGCATGTGGCGGGAGCGACAGCAGGTTGTCCCCCCCACAGGCGCTGATGCTGCAGCAGCCAGGGGCCGTGGCAGGGAAGCACACATGTCACTTGTGAGTCTGACATTATTCTCTTTGTCTCCGTGTTGGTAATGTATTCTGCCCACATTCAGTGCCAAGACGTGATTCCTCAGTATGCCTCCACATATGCTGACCATGGCATTTCAGATGGACGTGCAATGTTTGAAGGCCTTTCCTTTGTAAGTGAAGATTCATAGAAACAGAATGATTCAGCATGAGTTTGGTTTTGTGGTCCATATTGTCATTAGCTCAAGAGAATAGAACCAAGAAGACAGACAGTAAATACATTAGGTATAGCCCTATTCTTTCCTTTGTAAATGTGTTATTGCATTATTGGCACAAAGCAAGAAGCAATTTCTGAAGTGTGGCCAAAGAAGACCTTTATACCTTAGTACCATATACATCTTTAACAAATGACTTCTGTCTCCTGCTATTCTGCATATTTCTGAAGAGTTTGATGATTGGCTCTCATGAAGCCAAGTCCTGACAGGGGCATCAAGTCTGATATTTCTCACTTTTTCTTTTACCACTGCAGCATGCATTCAGTTTGGACAACCTCATCAAATTTACCAACATCTGTCTGCTTTATAAAATTCTACATGTCCTGATACCCCCACCACTAGAGGAGCATCCAGAATCAGAATCATTTATTAATCAGAATCATTTATTAATGGCCACACAAGAGAGTTGGTGGAATTTGTTTCCGGTACAGCACATCATGGTCACATCTCCTGTGTCAGTTACATACATACAGAACAGTCACATGTATTAATACAGTACAAACAGGTTACATTAGTGCAATGATTGGTTTAGAGTCCGTGTGGCTATGGGGAAAAAACTGTTTTTGAATCTGACTGATTTGGCTGATATGGACCTACAGAGGAGACTGTATTTTAATAACACAAAACAAATTTGAGCAGTCAGCTTTCTCAGTCAGGGCTTCAAAAGAGTGGAACAGCCTTCTGACATCAAACCTTAATTTAGTTTAGTTAGTAGTTTACTCTCACCTTAACCTGGTCAGCATTGGATGCTATTGCTGCCCTCTTGTGTATGTTTCTGTTGCTTTTGTTCTTATTTGTTGACATTGAGTTGCTTTTTATTGTTTGCTGCTTTACTGCACTGTCATTGTTACTTCTTGTTATTCTCTTCTTTGTCTATTTGCTTGTCTGCTTCATTGTTGGACTCTCCTGCTGCTACTGTGTATAATTTTTGTAATAGAATTGTATTTTAACCCTGTACTTTTTGAAAGGTTTGCCCTCTGTTCATCTGGCAAAGGACTACAGATGAAAACGTGCTTTTGGGCAAATTTTGGCACATTATGTTGTACTATGCACTGTCCTGTAATTATTATAAAGATAAAGATATTGTGTTCAGAGATGGGAAATGGGTACACACTGATAGCTACACACAATGGCCTATTGGAAATCGTCCCCATAAGAATTTTGGAAGAAGTCAGCAAAATAAAAATTATATTAGCAGGCTTATAGACAGCTTATAAAGAGGTTTTTTTTGTCTTTTACAATTATAGAAAACATCTGTATTATTGTGTATGTAGCGAAAACAAATAGAATATATAATCCTATCAGGCAGAGGCCCCTAAGATGACCATGCATTTGGAACACATCTTTAAAATCTAATCTAATATATGATAGAATAATATATATATATATATTTTAAGTCTTGAAATCATCTTGGGACTCCCTGGAGGGTCCCGATCCCCACTTTGAGAAGCACTGCTATAGCCTATGCGAGGTTTTCCCAGACAGACAAATAAACTACGCTGGCTTGTTAAGAAATACTCAAGTAGTTGTTTTTGAAAGCCAAACAAAGAAAAAAAACACCTTGGACATTTCGACTTGGGCCTATAATATAAGCCAAGCCCGCCCTCTTGTGTCGTAATATGAACATTACAGAATATAACTTTTAAAACTTGAAAGTTGTTTTTCACGATAGTAAACAAAAATACGATATAACAAGTATCTAAATAAGGTAGGGTACTGCAAGGAAATATTGGCGTTCACTAAAACGTAGCCAGTTCTGAAATCGATTGCTTTAGCCTGATTAGCTTTTCCTTTAGCAGAAACATACACCGAACACGGCATCGTAGCAATACATTTGGGAGGATTATTTTGATAATAACTCGTAAAATATGGATAGATTGACATCTTTTGGAAGTAAGTGTGCACATTAGAAGCCAAAACACAACTAATGTATTAGCTTTAACCCAATTTATGATCGTTATTATAGCACAAAGTACATAGTTAGCCATGTGTGCTAATATTTGCTAGCCTGTGTTTGTGTTTATTTTCTACACGTTCAGTCGCATCTAGCGCGTAATCAAGCCAAATGTTCAAAGCCACTTTAGCTCATTGTAAACGGCGTGCACTGTTGTTGTTGTTAATGGCACTTTTAATGACATAATGGATGTACCGTGTTGATCTTGTTGCAGATGATCCCTTTGATAAACCTCCGTGCAAAGGCTGTTCTTCTCATCTCACTGAACCTTACATTAAATGTGCAGAGTGTGGGCCCTCTCCGTTTCTCATTTGCCTCCAAGTAAAAAAAAAAAAAATGCAACTAATAATAATAAACTTTTGCTCTTAGAGGTTCCTGCAGGTGAATGATATTTAACTTTATATTGTTGTAGTGTTTTACTCGGGGATTTGAGTTCAAGAAGCACCAGAGTGATCACAAATATGAAATTATGGTACGTTCTCTTACTTGTCTTGTGTCATAAGAAAGACAAGTGGAGTAATTTATTTTGCCTTTCCGTGATATTGTACTCTTAGACCTCAGACTTCCCGGTTTTGGAGCCTGGATGGACAGCACAAGAAGAAATGGCTCTCTTGGAAGCTGTTATGGATTGTGGATTTGGAAACTGGTGAGTTGTAGAACAAAACATCTAGCACAAAAATATGATCTCTTATAGCACAGCTATCTCATTCTTCATGCTCCCTGCTCCCTGCACACACACAGTATTATTCAATGGCCAAGAACTGTAGTCTTCATGCAAGATTTTTTTAATTCTTGAACTTTGTTATGGTGCTCTATTAGAAACGGTCAAAATTGTCAAAGTGAACTTGGCTCTGTTTCCACAGGCAAGATGTAGCATATCAAATGCGCACAAAGACTAAAGAGGAGTGTGAAGGCCACTACATGAAGAATTTCATCAACAATCCACTGTTCTCCTCCACCTTACTCAGCCTGCAAAAAACAAAAGACTCACACTTCGCAGATACAGCAATTCCCTTTAAACGTAGGTATCTCTACCACTTTGTTAGTATTGTTTCATCCACTTATTCTCTCAGTATTGTAAGGTTACAATTTAGGCAAGGCAGCTTTATTTATGGTGTGCCTTACAACACAGATAATGATATTTGATGCTCCTGATATCACCAAGTAATTAAGAGTCCAGGGCCAATGTCATGTTGTTTGCCTAGGACCAATGTTACAGCCAGCCAATCAGGGCTCAGTTGTGCTAGATAGTCGGCTCGGGACAAAAATTAAGTTTAGGAACAGGGAAATCTTTAAGGTTAGGGCTAGGTTTAGGGTTAGATTTAGGTATATTTTCAGACAAACCAACTCAGAGCTATCCAAAATTACAGCAGACCATTCCCTGTTCCTAAACTTCATTTTTGTCACAACATGTCAAGATTTCAAAGCAGACTGTCCCTCCCCTTATCTAGAAAACTGACCCCTGATTGGCTGGTTGTAACATTGGTCCTGGGCAAACAACTTTGACATTGGTCCTGGACTCTGAATTACTTGGTGATATCAGATCGTCCAATGATACATACAGTACATTTATTTTTTAGGCTATAGGCTTTTTTACAGTACCAAACAGTGTGCGCAGTTGGTCAGAAGGAAAAGAACTTGCATGAATCTGTCAATGGCTTTAAAACTCCATCTGCCTTACTGTTTGGGCGCTTAACAAACATTCTCAGTCTTGTCCACAGAACAGTTGGTACATTCTGGGTACAGAGAAGGTGTTCTTCAGTTTCAGTCATTTGTCTAAATTCTGGTTTAGATTATGTAGTCCGACAGAGTACTGCAAACACTTAAAAATTTGAGAGTAATTTGAGAGTAGAGTACATAGATTTTAAGTGTCAAAATTAAGACTTGTATGTTCTTGATTTACAGCCACAGATGATCCACCTCGTCCTACATTTGACTCAGTGTTGTCTCGAGATATGGCAGGTTACATGCCTGCAAGAGCAGACTTTATGGAGGTGAGCGCTTGAGTCGATACAGCTGTGAAAATAGTTTAAGAAAGTAATTTTAAATGCTATAACAATATTGTTATCAAAACGCTATGTCTATTTCTTCCCCCAGGAGTTTGACAACTATGCAGAATGGGACTTGAAGGACATTGACTTTGTGGACGATGACTCTGATGTCTTACGAGGTGGGCTTCAACAGGTTTTGACATTTACAAAACAGTGCAAAAAAGTCTATTACATCATTTATGTTGCTAATTTCAGCACTAAAGCTGGCAGTCGTTGATATCTACCATTCAAGATTAAGAGAGAGGCAACGGAGGAAAAAGTAAGCTGTTATTTTTTATTGAATAGATTTTAATGCCCAACATATGCTTCTTGTAATGAGCCCCATTTATCACTAGAGGGCACTGCATGTTATTTAGTAGCACATTCAGTTCTTCTAAAACCAAGTGATTTTTCAGTGTTCCTTTCTAAGTCAAATTATTTTCATGGACTATTTTCTCATTGTCTTGTTTTTTTGCTAATAAATTTTCTTGTTGCTTGTCACACCTGCCCTGAAATCATTACTTATCAATCAGAGCTGAAATGAATCCCTCCCTAAATCAGCCTTAACGACTGTGTGCTCTCTAAGAATGTGGGAATGGCATGTCAGAATGGGCAGGCATGTTGCTAGCTTCTGGTCCACTGTAAAGCTTTCCATGTTTATGATACAAGATCTTCAAAGGGTTATGGCCTTTGAAATGCCAAGTTCAGACTATTTTTGCGCACATGACTTTGGATAAGTTTATAATGTAACAGATTATGTCCTGATGAATACATATTGATTGAGTTCAAGTTAAAGAATTTTAATGTACATCTTAATTTCTTTCAGGATTATTCGTGACCATGGTCTCATCAACCTACGAAAATTTCAGAGTAAGTCATTTTCGATGAAGCGCACAGGGCTTGGCTATGACGGCACACCCAACAGTCTGTGGAGGCATTTGCTATCTACCAGACAAATTGCTGAAGGCAGTTTCTGTGGATGCATGCAAACAGGTCCAAAGTAATAACCATCGCTAAACCCCCCCCAGTGGTGCTGGAGTGTGGCAGCTGACAGAAGCATGTATTTATGATCAGGCTGGGAATAGTCTCCAGAGCCTGGGTGCCATGGTGCAAATGCTTGGGGTGAGTGGAAACCATGTGATGAGTGCTGGCTGTTATAATACGAGATGGCGTGGGGCTTTCTTTTATTGATCTACCTGTCACAGGTTGCTTTTCCTCAGCCAGCCCTCGGTGCAAGCTTTTGCGCTGAGACAAAGAGCGCAGGTTTTCTATGAATGGATTTGTCCAATTAAGGCTTGTTGTTGTCCTCTGCTTCAGAAAACAGCCCCACATGTTGCTCTGAGAATTTGTGGTTTGGGAGTTCAAGAGTTCTCCTCATGTTTTATTTATGTATCCTCCAGCCTCCCTTTCCTTCGTCTTATCTCTCCGGTCTTTCAAGACAAAAGCGGACTCATAGTCGCCGCGGAGCTGCAGACCGTTGTCATGGAGACTGTCAAAGATTGTCTCTGCGGGCAGAGTGTGTGTACATGTGTGTGTTTGTGTGTTGTGTGCCCCCGAGGCCCTCCATATCATGTCTCCGTTATTGCTGGAGGCACACTGGCCCCTGTTGTGGCTGCCGGCCGATGTGTGAGGTTCTGAAGCAGCTTGTTATATGAAATGAGTCAGGCTCTGCTTTTGCATGTGTTTGTTTTGTTGTGTGCTGATATTCAGGCTCTAAAGGCCTGGGTCAACATCTCCATAGAGATGTGCCCTTTTCATCTCCATGTCCACTCATTTGCATGATTTCATGTGTTAGGCCAGTGTATGGCAACTGCTAATTAGCACTCGCATTTAAAAGCACTGATGGAGAAGATTGACTCCAGCTCTGCCAGCACACACAGCCCCTCCTGTCACACCCACACAACAGCTTTCTCTCCTTCTTTGACACTTGTCTGTTACTCAGCAACAAGCCAATACTTGGAAAAACACAACTCGGCCTTATGTACAGTTCTTGTTGAGTGATGTCATTTCTGGTGAATATTTAAAAGAGAAATATTTAGCTGAAAAAATAAGCAATGAAAACATACAAATGTACAAAAACAACCTCTAAATGGGCACATAATGTGCCTAGTTAATAGTTAATCTTAAGGAACATCCAGCACTATGACAGAATGACTTTAATATAATCATTTGTCCTGCACTGACCTATGATGCTGGTACAGTACATTAGGAATTGTTTGTCAAATTCAAGATCTTGAGAGGACAAAACTGTGTTTATGGAAATAATTTCTGAAGTGCTTTCTATTATACAAATGTATAAAAGCAAACAGGGGCATTGGAAAAGGGAAATGGCACTAGGAGCTCTAAAAGCACATAAAATATCTTCCGTTCTCCTGAAATCTCCTCAGATCTCTGGCTAATGGTGTCTGGGGGCAGCAAAGTGGTGGACTTTCCTTTCATATTTTTGTGTTATATTTGTCTGTAGCTGCTGCCTACTCACTCTGCTACTCCTCTTTTCTCTCTCTCTTAGTGCTGGAGCGATGTTACCCAAAAGAAGTTCAAGAAATGTATGACGCAATGAGACGATTTGCCCGTGTGGCAGGACCAACTGAACATGATAAATTTATTGAAAGTAATGCATGTAAGTATTTAAAGACTTCTGGTCTCAAAGACCAGGTGCTCTGTTAAAATGACTTGAACTACTATTCTTTGGCATTTGTCTGATTGTGGTTTCAGTGGAGTTTGAGTTGAGGAAGGAGATCCGCCGGCTGCAGGAGTACAGGAAAGCAGGAATCAAGTCTTTCTGCAGTGAGTTGTGCATGGCTTTTGCCATTCATCTGTCATCAAAGATGGATTATGATGCATATTTTAGCAGTACAGTTTTTTATAATTCAAGCATCATGCTGGCGGATAAATGTTAAAATATTTTTACTTAATAATTGCATACTATAGCAACTATTGCTCCTCTGATCCTCCCTTCCCTGTATATCTGATGACTGCCGTTCTGATCATGTCACAGTTGAGCCTCTTTTCTCTTTGCGTCTAGGCGCCAAGGTGTACGACCGAGTGAAGCGCGTGCGAGAGGAGGAGCGGAGGAAGAGGACCATGCTGTCTGACGTGCTGCAGTATATCCAGGACAGCAGGGCCTGCCAGCAGTGGCTTAGCAAACAGGCTGCAATGTGAGAGCTCAAATTCCTCGTTGTTACCAGAGTGTTAGGGGAGGGCCAGGAGAAGGGTGACCTAATCCTAAGGTTACCTCTGTTTTTATTTGTACCTAATCCCTATAATCTGTGTTTTACTCAAGTATTTTGAGCTTTTTTAAACAGTAAATTAGGTTATGTAGCTTGTGGTGATGTTTGTTTATTTTCTCATTACAGAGACGCTGGTATTACTCCAGCTGTCACACCCATCCCAATCACAGGTAAAAAAATATATATATATTTATTCATTTATTGCACTCATATTCAAGCACCATACCTTTGTATCTACTGATCAGCATTGTATGTGGTGCACAAAATGGTAGCAACAGATGCCCTTTCTCCCTTTTGTGATCCTTGCATGTTATCTACAAATGTTTGACTCTTGACTCATTGTTTCACAGCATCAGGTAGGCGCAGTGCCCCTCCTCTGAACCTCACAGGACTGCCAGGCACAGAGAAACTCAACGAACGAGAGAAAGAGGTACTTAGCACTTGCCTGCGCCTAATGGCTCACACTGGCCTCATAAAAGCCAGGGATGCATTACACTGTACAATGTAGTGCTCTGGTTGGATAAACACTTATAGCTATTGGAAAAAAAGAAATACTGATCTAACTTACTTAAATGTCTGCCGATATTTGAATGCCCCCTGGTGACTGTGTGGTGTTTTATGCTTGTAGCTGTGCCAGGTGGTGCGTCTGGTGCCAGGAGCTTACCTGGAATATAAGCAAGCCCTACTGAACGAGTGCAGGCGTCAGGGAGGACTGCGGCTCGCTCAGGCCAGAGCTCTCATCAAAATCGACGTCAACAAGACACGCAAAATATATGACTTTCTCATTAAAGAGGGCTACATCACGAAAGCCTAGACACACGTGACACTAATGTGGACATACTAGGCTGTAACAACACCGTGAAATGTACAGATTTTGTTGCTGCTATTTCAAATATATTGTATGTTTTGTCTGTCATTTGCTCACTTCCAACAAAACGAGTCCAGACCGTGATGGCTCAGTGAGTGGCAGCGACTGGTCTGGTGCATTGTTGACGCGTGGGCCCGTGTTGTGGCAGAGCGGTGATGATAATTGTACGGGCAGGCAGCGGGTCACTGGCCTCCGATAGTTAATCAGAGCGGAGCGCCGAACCACAGTAACGGACTGATTAGGACGCGAGATCCAGGCTTTGATGATGTGGGAAGAATGGGAAGAAAACTGCCTCTGTGCATATTCAAATGAACGTTTCAAAAGCAAGAGTGTTGTCGTGTTCATTTCAAGTTTCTTTTTTTCATTGCTGTCACATGCAATTCTCATTTTAAGAGCCTTTATCAAAATCTTGATTTGCCCTCTCTACTGACACTACTGTTATAATAACCTGGCAAAAGCATAATTAATACGTATTACAGTGTGAAATTTCATTAGCACAATGATATCAATCTGGAACGGCTCCAGGTTCAATTGTTGGGAGAGGAGGACAGACTTTTTGAGGGATATTTGATTGGACCAAGTGAACCTCATTTTAGCCCATCACAGCTAGTCTGATGTTACTCATGTTTAATTCGCCAGCGGCAAGTGGTGTTTGTCAATCAATTTATTTTGTAAACAAGAGTCGCCTCAGAGACCTCCACAGACATCAAAACAGAGCAAATGTACTGTCCAAACAGATTCAATGTCCGATTGCCGCTGTTGATTTAGTACAAAGGTACTAAACCGCCCCCTCACAGCAATACTGCCACGCGATTGGTCCAAAACACCTGTGGATCTGAGCCTGAACCTTTTAGTTGAAGCTTTCCATTTAGATTTCATTGCCAAAAATATACAAAATTTTAGCTATTTTTATGCGTACAATACAGTATCTTCTTTTAATATGAAAACCTAAAATGACAATTTATTGTAATACATTTTTCTAATTTTTATGTCCATAATATACAGCAAAAATTTCTAATGGCTAACACTCAAATATAAATCCTACCTGAAAAAACTGGAAACAAAGTGCTCAGGAAGTCAGTACCACAAAAAGTTGCTTTTTTGGGGAAGGTGCTCTTTGGTGTTTGGAGACAGAAATTCACGAGTAAAACAAAGAACCAAGGCACTCCTCCCACAATGTTAATTCTCTTACATTTTCTAAAAAGCCTTTATTTTACTGGTCTAATGCACATTAAAATCTTTTAAAACATGTTTTTGCTGTTTTTTCACCAGCAGAAGAAACCAGCCACAGATTGTAATATGCATTAGCCTAGAAAAATAACGCTTTTTAGAAAATGTAAATAAAGAATTAATGTTGTGGGAGGAGTGCCTTGGTTCTTTGTTTTTCTCTATAATTCCTTACTTATTCACCTGCAGTGTCTCGCCTTAAAGACTTTTGAGCCGCAAACATGGTTTGTAGGCTACTTGATTATTATTTTGGGACCAGTGGGTGTTTCTGGCTCTGTGCAACATAGAGAGAAGCCGTTGTGTTACTTTTGGCATTATTTAAAGAAGATTGACTCAGTTTTAGAGAAAGGAATGAAGGAAGCTGTATTCTTATTTATGCCAGAAGTCAGTCCTTCAAATTCCAAGTACAAATGGATGTGTTTTTCAGTAAATAATCTCTTCTTAATTGGATACTGGTTAACCCTACATTACAGTATGTACCGTGACCTAAATAGTATATGAGTAAATGTAAAAAGCTCACCTGTGTCCCCTGCATGTTGTGGCCCTCTCTGTGTTTGTGTGTGCGGAGACGGCGGTGGCAGATGGAGCAGATGTTGGTGTCAAGGACCCGGCGTGTTCTCTCGGCTCTCGCCCACACACCGTCTCCTCAGACTCACAGCCTCCTGCTCCATCCTTATTCCTAACGACACATGTGTTCAACCGAAACACAGAAAGTAATGGTGTGATGCGACAAACCATGGAAAGCCGAGAGCCGTGACGGTCAGCGGCTCGGCGGTGTGTACATTAGACCAGTGCTTCTCAGCTGGTGCAGCATCCGGCCCCACCATCACCCCAGTAACAAGCCGTGACCCGAAATAAGAATTGAATAGTGTAAAAAGTGTTTGTTTTCCACACAATTATTGTTGAATAAGCGTACAATAAGCCTACCTGAAGGCCTAGCTGAAAATATGGCCATTTAGACTGCACTACAAAAAGTCATCTAGGAAATGAAAAGTAAAATTTTCTTGAAGTATAGTTGCTCTCGATTTGAGAAGGTTTTACATTTAAAATAAGAAAAAAAACATCAAATCACACTTATAATTAGATAATAACCCTAAATTCCTACTTGAAATAACTTCTTTTAAGAGCAAAAAATTGTTATTCCAGTAATTTTAACTTAACTAGTTGTCATTGATTTTTAGTGTAATGTAGGGTTTTTATACTTCAGTCAAAAGTTGGAAAAAGGAGTAAAATTTCCCATGGAAAGGCAACCCACTGAAATTTGCTCCACGACCCGCCAGTTGAGAACCACTGCATTAGACCAGTGGTTCCCAACCTTTATTGTCTTGCGTACCCCTTGGACCTTTCATTTATACTCCAAGTGCCCCCTGCTCCGATGGTTTGGCTGATTAGTTTGAAAGTGAATGACGAAAACTCGCATTTATCAATGAAAATACACTAAATACACTGCAAAAAGTGATATCTTGATAAGTTAAATTTGCTTGAATTGAGGATATTTGATCATATTTTAAGTAATTTTGACCTGCAAAGTAAAATTATCTACCGATGAAGTATTTTTGCACTTAATATAAGAAAAAGCTTACAATTTCAAGTAAATTTAGATTAATTATCAAAATTTTAGTGTCAGAAGTAGTTTTTTCTTATTGTAAGTACAAAAATCTTGTTCCATTGGCAGATAATTTTACTTGGCAAGTCAAAATTACTCAAAAGAAGGCCAACTATTCTCAATTCAATCAAATTTAACTCATCAAGATATCACTTTTTGCAGTGTACACTCAAGTTCTCACTCTATACAGTTATTCTTTTTAAAAATAAAACATAAAAATGAAAAATACAAATTAATTTTTATCTGAAATGATTCCAAGTACCCCCTGCAAAGCTCTTGCGTACCCCAGGGGTCCCCGTACCCCTGGTTGGGAAACACTGCATTAGACGACAGATCGTGAAGGCGGTAGTTCAATTCCAGCTCCGACTAGTGCAATTAATCAAAATTGCAAACTCAACTTTGGTCAGTCTACAGCATAAAGTCTCAAGCAATAATTACTCTCATCAACTACTGTAGATAAGTTTACTAAAACTAAAATATCAATCTAAAACAGTGGTTCTCAACTGTTATTATGGCGTCAGGACCCACCATCAATCCATAATGATATGCCACGACCCAAAGAAAGAATGACAGACTTGCTGGGGCCCATTTTCTCTTTTTAATAGAAAATGGACTCCTTCGTGGACCTCATTGGTCTTGGGGGCCTGGACAACTTACCCCTTCGTCCCCCCTTGTCGATGGCCCTGGTTATATAATCCTATAAAGCTTCAATTATGATCAAAAGAACTCATTCTAACAGCCTCAGGAATATTAAAATAAAACATAAAGAGCTGACGTGCTAAAATATAAATATACCCTGCTGTGTGAAAAGACAGTCAGGATTCTGAGGCGCTCTGACGTGGAAAAAATATATAAAAGTCCATTATTTAAACATGGACGAGTATAGTTTTTCCACTTCAGAGTGCCTCGGAGTCCATGCTTTTTCACATCTGCTCTTTTTCCATTGATTCTTGCCATTTCTCGGTTGAGCACTTGTCTGTGTGCATCTGTCGCTCCCCGGGACCCCGTGAAGCGCTCGCCCTCATCTCTTTATAGACTACGGAATGTTTTTGTTCTTTTACAGCAGATAGATGTTGAAAAAAAACCTACTAAAAATGACTCCGCAAGCCACCAGCTGAGAACCACTGAGCTAAAATATCATGGTGCTTTTGTAGTCATCTGTGGTTTGGATTTGAAGAAGATCTAATATGTTTTGTGTGTCAAAAGGTCTTACAGGTCTATCTTGTTGTCTTCGAAAACCATTTCATTTCCAGGTTCCTATTTTGCAGCACATTGCTCAAAACAACTGCATACTGTTCCGTTAATTCCCAGCTTTGTCTATTGGAAAAGTAGCCTACTGTGTTTGGAAAATAGCAGCCCTGCCATGATCAATGTAAGACCTCTTCTCTGTCAGCATCATATCGATTTGTAACTTTGCTTTTATCAGACGTATCTCCCCCCTCCACGCTCTGTGTTGTTAAAACCCTCTCATGACAAGGGCCCATTGCTCGATGGCACACTCCGTCCTCCCGCTCGTCTCTGCCCGCTCTCCCTTTTAGCCATTAATTATTATAGCTGGACTGTGATTAGCAGAGGTGAACCCATCAACACGAGAGGTTACTGTGGCAACCAGGTCCATGGCTGCTGTGAGTGAGGGGAGAAGGGAGGTGCTGCTCTGAGCCCCGTGTGTATTCACCCTGTTGCTCACACTCAGCAGCTGCTCGAGTCGTGACTGAATATAGATGCTCTGGATTAAAGAGCCCAGAAGCAACCTTTACGTCAGTTAGAAAATAAGGATGGGGAGGGAGAGTATTTGGAGTAGACACACATGTAGATTATTTGTGGTATAGATGTTTTGCTAGTTGAATTTTACATTGTAAATATAATTTCAGTAAGTACAAGAGAAGATTCGGTAACACTTTAGATTACTGACCACTACATACTATACTAACAAAATAAGTACTCTATGCTTCCCACATTTTAAGTACAACATAATAATAGGTGTAAGCAAGTCTAATGGGGGGTCTAAAGCAGGGCTTTCCCGTGTTTTACCCGTAACAACTCATAATAACTTTCCATCTGTGTAAGTTCTCAACTTGAACGACCTACTGGCGTTCAAGTTTGCTCGGTGCTGACGAAGCTCTTTGAATGAAGAGCGAAACGTCCTACACTTCAACGACAGAGTACAGATGAAGACTGAAGAATCTTTTCCTTAGATGAACAACTTCTGGCCGACTGAGAGCTTACACAGACGGAACGTTATTATGAGTTGTTACAAGTAAAACCTGGGAAAGTCCCGCTTTAGATTATTGACCATTTTCTATGTTACTTACACTTTAAGTAACTATTATTATGTTGTACTTAAAATGTAGTTATCCTTTAGTACATAGTATGTAGTGGTCCAGTATGTTGTGTATGTATGTTATTACAGAGTAATTACAGTAATAGGAGTGTAAATATCTTGGTATTACATGGAGAGTTTAGAGTAATTACCTTGTTAGTACACACACAATAGTGGACAGTAATTTAAAGTGTTGCCAGAGATTCTGATGTTTTGGTAACTTTGGTCAAAAAATGATTAAATTGGTGAAAATTGTTTCTCATCTTTCATGTTGGAACCTGTTTAGGCTTAAAGTATAAGCCCAAGCTTTGACCTGACATTCTGACAGTTTTTTTTTTAGATGATAGTAGGAGAAAGGTATTTTGATAATTTTACTGTGAAAGAGGCTGATCTCACAATGAAATAGTGCCCACTCCTGTACAGGGTTGGGTATCGTTCATTTTTATTCGATACTAGTACTTTAACGATACTTGCTTTACGATACCGATACCTGAACGATACTTTTTTCAATACTTATACTAAATTATTTGTCATCTACACAAAAAAGTAAATATCTAGAAAAGTTTAAATGACCCAAATTCATCTTATTTATCTAAATTTGAGCTGTTTTGACGAGTTAAGATTCAGTGGCTCATTTGACCTGATTCTAACCATTTGTTCTAAAGTGTTTTTGACTTGTTTCAATAGATTTCTACTTATTTCCTTTTTTATTTAAATGTATTTGAAAGAATAAAAGAAAATTGGTCTTGTCCTTAACCTTGGCAGTTTTATTAGATTACCTTAGAATGAGTAAAAATCGTCATGATATAATGTAGATGACAGCAGTAAATATGTCTAATCTCAAAACTGCTCTAAACAAGACTAATATTCTCAAGTCAAGTCATTTATACTCGTGCATGATTTTTAGTTTTGTTGTAGAACCATAAAACAGAACAATAATGATCATTTATTCAATAAAATACTGTTTCTTTTAGTGTTTTTATCATTTATTTGAGTTGAAACAAGTCACTTTCTATAGACCCACCAGGCATCAAAATTTTCTTTCTAA
>OMNZ01044471.1:0-12099 GCA_900303255.1 Lesueurigobius sanzi | reverse complement strand
TTTTTGCGGGCTCTAGTGGCCTTCTGGGGAGAAATGTCTGGCTGTTCCATGCTGTGACTAAAGCGTGGAATGCCTGGATTTTATTTAGCCTGCCAAAACCAGAGCGCAGCACTGGCACAAAACTGCAGAGAGCCGTTTACGTGGTTCAACGTGGTGTCAGGCGAGAGACATGTAGTAGTAGGACCTCAACTACTACATGTCTATACTACTACCCGTGGGAATCTCTCAGTGGTCAGTTGTGGAGCGACCCTTGGGAGCGGGCCGGTCTATATCGTACTTAAGTACTTAATAAAAATTGATTTGGCCTTTGATGTGAAAAAGGTTCCCCACCCCTGTTATCATGTCATGGTGATATAAAGACTAATATTTTCACCAAACAAACCCAATCTATTTTCTGAATGGCGTTCATCTTGTTACTTCTAGTTACTTTATGAAATTGTGAAGCACTTTGAATTGCCTTGTGTATGAATTGCCTTGCCTTGCCTTTACTGTTTAAGTTTCCTCTATATCCGACAAATAGGTAAGCGATGTGTCATTCATTTACCTTAACATATTTCGATGACCAATCCTGCCATCTTCTTCAGAAGTGTCGTAACAACCATGTGATGGCCAGGGACAACACACGGATCAGTAACCAACAGAGCAATAAATGTAAATGTTGGATCAAGGAGGTGATTGAGATTACAAAGCGAGGCTTTTCTACAATGAACAGAGATGAAGGAGCTTTCCAACTTTCTCGCACATGGCATACACTCCTTCGATTACCACAAACCACCGGCGGTCGGGTCGCGCCAGGCCGCTCACGCCGAAGAACAACAGCTGATATAAGACATCACACCTAACATCACGTGACACTTCTGAAAAAGATGGCAGGATTGGTCATCGAAGGTAAATGTATAACACATCCCCAATCTTGCTCACAGCTTAACAGCACGGGGAAAAGTAAAGCACAAGTACATGAATGAGCTCATGAGGAGTTGCACTGGACCTGGAAGTGTCTCCTCGGGTGGGAATAGCACCTCTTCTCGAATGTGCCATCTAGTAGCCGTCTGGGCATGCATGTTTGTAAAAAAGTCTTTTCATTGTTGGGTTGATTATCTATTGAATAACTTGTCTTTCTCTAAAGTTCAGTTAGGGCTAGAACATATAAAGTCCATTGTGAGCAGTGATACAGCCAATGTTAGCCCAAAATAACAATTGAACTAAGGGCACTTAGAGACAAGGCCGTTGACATGGGGGTACAGCAGGTCAGTTTCAGTGGGCCCCAGGACTATGGCGAGTCCATGAAGGAGCCCATTTTCTATTAAAAATCATGTAAAATGTAGGAGGGGGGCCCTTGTGAACCATTTTTGCCCTGGGCCCCAGTAAGTCTGCTGACAGCCTTGATTGGAGATGATGGTTAATCATGGTAGTGCAGGGCCCATATTCTACAGGCTTTTTTTTTTAGATTGTTAATATGGCTATACTGTAGGTGGACCATTGGAGTTCTAAACATGATCACATTAGTAAAAATTCATGTTGCGGCTCGGGCGGGTAAACAAATCGTGATCTGAACCCTGATGATCTGCCGACGATTTAGAGAGATCATTATAACGTGATTTGTGCTTCTCTTTATGTTCCAACACACACATTTTGCCAATCACTCACTCCTACTGGTCAGCCTCATAGTGTGAACTTTAATACAGGTAGTAGCAAGTCAAATGTAATGTCATATATATATATTTGAAAGCAAATTGGAAATGGGAGCCAATTTGTGCAAAACTGAAGGAAATTTACAAGAATTTTCAGCAAAACCAGCAACTTTTTTATGTTTAAGCAATGGATTTAATGCCTTGTTGGAAACAAATGTAATGCTATTTAGGAGATGTAATCCTTTTAATGCCTCGTGGAAAGTAGCAGATGGCTTTGTTGCGTCCTAAAGATATTGTGTAGCAAATGCAGATTGCAGATCTTGATAACATTTAAATTCTGATCTAGTTTTTAGCTCTCAAATTATTTGAATGTCCCTCATCATACAGGGACTTGTGCTTTGTTTCATTCAAGTCTGAGTAATGCATATCAGCCTGTCCCCTTCCAAAAGCTCAATACAGTCTGTTCCAACAGCTTTTAGTCCTATTTATAGATTCAGAAAGTGAATGTGCCTTTTACCAGATTTGAAGCACATGAAGCTAAAGCAATGGTGCCCGAGCGAGTCTTGACGGAGCATATGACCAGAAAAAGACAATATTTCATTAAATAACCAGATACAACATAATCTGAACAATTTTGACTGGATTACTCATGGTAAAAAGAAAAGAAAAGAAAATTTCCTAGAATAAACTACAAAAGTGCAGGAAAAACACTGTTGAACATTTTTTGAGCGATAATATTGTACTTTGATGTCTTAGCTGCAAACTTGGCATATTTTTTGTTGTTTTCTTAACATTGAAGATATACTCAGCAACAAACCCTCTTGTCTCTGCACATGCAAAGTTTTATTCAGACACCATGAAGTCCTGTCTGTCATCCAAAATCCTTACCTCAATCAGCAGTGAAAACATTACACACTTTTCCTCAAAAGTCACCTATAAGTTCCATCGAGCGCATGATGTTTTGTCCTCTCGACTTTTGTCATTTACTTTCCGCCAATTCGCACAAACTCTCTCACTCTCTTTCTATCTGTCTACCCCCGGGAAAACTCTTCTGTCCAATATTACCTGGCCACGATTGGCTCTGAATTGGGCTAAATAATTTAGTTGATGGAAAAAGATAATTAATGGAGGAAGTCAATCGCCAGTGTGGTTCGAAGAGACGTGTAAAAAGGGCAGCACAGGTGGAGCGGAGAATATCTAATCTAAAGCTTATAAAAGATTTAGGAGATGAAGACGACAGGAATGACAATGTGTGGCACGAAAAAAAACGGCCGCAAATTAACCCTTCCATTTAGCTCCTTGTGAAGTTTACTGTCAACTGTGTGAATCCAATCAATACAACAAGAATCACTGCTTTATGGACTGGTGACACTTGATGACACCATGACAGCTTGGGACAGACAGGTCGTGATTCTGATGGAGAATTCATTAGTTTGAGGATGTTGCAATTGAGTGGCATATAAAATATCGAGTTTGTTTTAGTGGATCAGACAATGGGGGAGAGTGGGGTAAGCTGAGCCTCTGGGAAACTTCAATCCACCCATTACATTTTAGGAAATTTAACATTTTTATTTTCATTTAAAATTATAGATTAGGGCTTTACATCATTTCAACTTGCCAGACAAAAATTGGATAAATGGAAGTGAAAATGATCTCACTTTTTACGATTAAAAGTAAATTTTTGGAAGGATATTATTTATTAAATGTTTTGTTGATGTTGGTGGTAGAGATGGGGTGAAGGTTACGGTATGTCCTATAAGCTGACACAGCTGTGATGGAGAGGATTGGGAGTGTTACAAGAATATCTGTTCAATATCAATTTTTTTTCTTGTAGTAGAGTGAAATTTATTTCAGCCCCTAGTATATTGTATGAACAAATTTTATTGTTTACTCTGATCATGATGTAGCTCTGTTGTGCTGTTAGTAGGATAGTTGTTACTTTAGCTTTTTCTCTCAGTGCATTACAGTTTGAGTACAGCTCCGCTTTGCTGCCTGGAAATTGTGAAATATGCTAATAGGAGGCAGGTGTCTTTGTAGGAAAGGTACGGGGCAGGACGAAGCAAGCATTTTAGCTCAGCAATAACTTTCCATTCTCACATAATATGACGCTAATTACCAAAATCAGTAAGTGCTTGATAGAGTACAGTATGTCAACTTCATGTCAACTTTACTCAATATTTATTTCTGCTTGTATTTGCTTGTGTTCATTCTCCCTCATTCAATCAATGTGTAGCTGTGTGCAGCTTCTCCATCAAAGGTGGTCCCCAGCAAACCACTCCAGACCCAACGACAGAGGCGGCCCAAGTAGGAACCCTCCTCTGTGTTCACATGGGTTAAGCCTGTGGAAACAGGCCCAAATCGCTTCGTCCTGCCCTGTACCGACGCCTCCCTCTATTAGCATATTTCATAATTTATTTATTTTATTTATTTATTTATTTGAGACGGGACAGTGCACATTAATAAACATTATACAATGTAAATGTGCCCGAGTTAGCTAAATTAAGCTAATTTTCATCGGTAGTCCCGTGGGCAGATGTTAAGGCCAATTTCCAGGCAGCAAAGCGGAGCTGTACTCAAACTGTAACCCTGAGAAGAACTATCCTGCTAACAGCACAACAGAGCTACTGCACTCTTAACAATAGCTGATATTGGTTCATAATACAATTCAGATTGCACACAGTGGTCTATTCACATATCTCTGTGAACACAATATACTGCAAGGGTCTGAAATAAATTTCACTCTACTACAAGAAAATACATTGGGAACAACCTTGCAGATATTCCTGTAACACTGACAATCCTCTCCATCACAGCTGTCTCAGCTTATACAACTTAACCTTCAACCCATCTCTACCACCAACATCAACAAAACATTTAATAAATAATATCCTTCCACTTAAGTCGAGGCCACAACCCAGGCTACTTAATCCATTGTATCACTATCATCTCTATGATTTATTTGAGTCTGTTTAAGCCTTTCCAGCAAAACAACACAAGCTGCACACAGAACACCTGGCTGCCATCTGAGGATCAGGACTCATGCTGCTAACAAGTAAACACAGTTAGAAGACGATTATACCGTTCATATATTATTAAATAGAAATGTGGCTATTGTTGTTGATATTTATTACAGGTCAGATGCTGATATCTGCTTATAGACCAGCAGTGCATGGTGTGTAGGGAGACTAACCAGTCCTTCTAAATAACACATTGAAAAAAATAAATCTCCTGTCAGAAATACTACACACTAAACAAATTTTGGCCCATAGTAGGAAAAAGGTTTGGACACCCTTTGTGTCAATATTATCTTCTTTATAACTAATATAAACCTATTGTTTTGGACAAATGTAGGACAGTGTGATTTGTCTGAAAAACGTTATGTTTGGATTTGTGATTTATGTTTTAAAATATCGGTTCCGCTCACTCTGCACATTTTAAACACATCCAGGAGAATTACATTTGAGAGAAAATGTAAATATCAGCGGCTAAACTTAAACAAGAATCATTGTTTGTAGAGATATAAGTTCAGGGTGAGCATAAATATAACAATGTCTGCAAAGGGTCTTCTTCTAGCTAATACCAATGGTGAGCATTCAAACAGTGATTTTGATACAACTGCACTGCCTTGCCCGGAGTGTAATATTCCAGTACGTTTACATGTGTCCATTACAGACTTGTTAAAACAGAGCCTAATTAGAGATTAAGCACTCGTATGCAGATGCTCTCAGCTGGTGTCCCTGCTGAATTACATCAACACTCTTTATTTAAGGAGTTTTAGGAGGAGCCAGTGAAGCGTGTCAGTGATATCCCAGCAGGGAGGGAGTCTGCACAGCCCCACCACGCTGTCAGATCAAACCTGCTGAAAATGATGAGCTAAAGAAAGAAAGCTTCACCATCAAACTAAAACAAACCAAAGGCCAGTCTCCTCTCCACTGGTAATTCCCTCCATGTTCAATTTGTGCATGTCAGACACAGAGGAGGTCTATGATGGTGCTCTCCGGTTTTGTTTCAATTAGAGACAGTCCTATTGCTGATATAGCGATAGAACGGGTCTATACCTGGTTAAGGATAAGAACATTTGTCTGCCACATAGTGAAAAAAATGTACTTAGACTACAGCTGCATGATTAATTGCAATGGTAATAATTTAAGTAACATAATGACACCTGCAAACATTAAGTCTAACAATGTAACAACTTCTCTGTCCTTCTACAAATGTATATGATTTTTTAAAATAAATATTTGACCTGTCTTTGTCCCAGATATGAGATAAATCTTAAAATCAAATCAGAATAGAATGAGCACAAGCTTAAGTCTTGGGGTTGCCAAGTCCTGTGGCAAAACCAATTTGGAAAAAAAAATAAAAGGACTCTCTCTCACTTTCACAATCCCAGACTGAATTCTACAAGTTCTGAGCTTTGAAATGAGGAATGGCATGTTCACATAAAAGCATCCTACAGACATTCCCTTTAAGTTGACTCTTTCAAGACATCCTCAAACAACGTCATTGTAGCTTCATATGGCAAATAGTTTGTAAAAAATACTATTTCCATTCGATTACCTAAATAATCACTATAGTTGCAGCCCTAATTTTAGTTAAGCTGTTTTTATATGAGTCTCAAATGTGCTTGGTTTAGTTCTGTTTCAGACCTGGTTTAGTTTTGATAGAGAAATGTCTAGGTTGAGAATTATCAGTTAAATCCAAGTTAAGCTTTAACTCTGGTTTAGCATACAATCATTGTGTAAGATTCCTATCGTACAACATACAGGGTTCTTTCTCCAGATGGGAGCATTGTATTGTCATTTCAGTCATTGTGTGCATTTATATATTTATTTCTGTACAGTCAGGGGTTCCCAGAGGAGAGCAGGCAGCTGTTGCATTTGGCTCAGATCCACAGACACATGTGGAAGATCCCTGTCACTGTCAGACACTGTTGAGCAGCATTAATGACTGATTTATGCTTCTGTGTACAATTAGACATGTCCTCGCTTAGAAAACATTTCAACTGAAGTCACTGTATGTGGCAAAACACCGAACACTAGTCACTCTGGGACTAGTGTTCTCATCCATCTGTGGTATAATGCAAAAACATGAACAGTCAAAAGCAACACGTGATGACACTATAAAAATAACCTTTAATGCTCCAGCCACAGGTAAATAAACTGCACCACCCGCAGTCTAACTACTGAAATTAGTCTATTGGTTACCGTTTCAACTTCAAAGCCTTTTTATTGGATTGTTGTTTTTTATTTCAGACTTGTCAATGGGGTGTATAAATCATTATTTTGAAGGTTCTATTTGTGGATGCTTTAAATGCCAGATGTGATTACTGTGACTTACCTGTCCGTTCTTCTTGAGGTCAGCCCACATGCTGGTGCCGTCCCCCCCCCTCATCAGGACGTGGTAGGTGAAGTAGTAGATGCCTGGCAGGGGGCAGGTGAACTTGCCGGTGCTGGGCTCGTAGTAGTTGCCCACATTGGTCACAACATCATCAAACTTCAGAACCTCACTGCCCTCGTGCTGCTTCCTCAGCCCGGCGTAGAAGGCGATTTTGGGGCTGTAGACAGACTGGCCATAGCCCCCGGGTCCAGGCCCCGGAGGGCCGGGAGGACCGGGTTTCCCAGGCTCTCCAGGGGGCCCTTTAGGTCCCGGGGGTCCTGGGAGCCCAGGGCTGCCCCTGAAGCCCTGCTTGCTTCTGCGGTTTGAATAGTCCGGCGGCAGAGGTGAGACGGCTGTGAGCTCCCCCTGTGGAGGAGTGAAGGTATCGCACATCATCTTACAGCTACCCAACATCTCGTAGTGTGTGGACCCTGCCCCACTGCCTCCCGCCTTCGTGGTGTGGACCAACAGTGGGATGGCCACCAGCAGAATCAACACCATGGCCACACCGACCCCTGCCCCGATCACTCGCTTCTTTCTGCTGATCCGAGAGGCGGCCAGCGTGAGGAAGTCCTCCTCGCCTTTCGCTGGGATACTTGTGCCGGCCAGGCTGAAGCCTTGGACAGCCACTTAACAAAGTGAAAAGGATGATAAAAAGTGAGTTTTAGGCCAGGAATATGCACTGACTTTAGCAGTACCACAGGCTGGTCTCAGGGCGGATCAGGAAACAGCCAGAAGGAACATATCAATTTAACTTTTCTGTTTGATTTGTATCTGTAATGAAACAGTATCACAATATTTTCAATAAACAAACCTAACCCTTCCTGTGATTCTAAGGACCATCACTTTTGCCCCGCTGTGTGAGTGGAGGCGGCGGTGAGTTGTGGAGGTTAGAGCTGTCAGGTGGGGTCTACAGTGCTCCCACAGGAGTCCATCTCACCCACACATTCAGACAAACACTTCGTCCACAGCCCAGAAGACACGGGGAAAGGCGCTCCTGTCTTCTCCTGTCTCAGGGCCTGCGATTTCCTGATGGTTGTTTTGTCTTGGAAGAAAGATTTACATCAGTGGCTCTATTTCTGAGATGAAAAGTTGTTGGTGACAAAAAATATATTTTTATTGAAGTCCATTTTATGATGATTTGTTGTAGTGAGGAACAAGAAGAAATCCCTTTAGCATACTATCTGGTTGAGGATCTTCTGTGAAGCAATCTGTGATTCAAAAAGAAATATAGAGAAAACACAAAATAATATGATTTTAAGCATGAACTGTTGACATTTATTGCAAAACTGCCTTCAGATATCTTTCCTTGTTTGTGTTGTTTTTTCTTACACTCTGTGAAGTGTCCTTCAGTATCTTGAAAAGCACTATATATACTATAAGTGTTATTGTTTTTATGAATAAAATAGTCTAAACTTTTAGCCTACATTTACATCAAAATGCAATTTATTTTTATTGCTTTTAATGATAAAATATAACTACAACTTACAAAATACACTGTATATTTTACAAATCTAAAGGCTTAATTGTTTTCTGTATAATTAAAGTTTTGTTTATTGTCAGATAAAAAACTACAAATGTTTCATAAAATATTGAACAAATTCCGTGTTGTAACATAGATATAATACTTTACTTCATTTATTGGTGGCAGTCCCTCGGTTTATCCGCGTCTTGTGAAGAAAACGCAGCGGGAAAAGTCTCCAGAAGCGGCTAAAATCCCCACTCCTCGTTATCCTCCGCTAAAGTTGGACCACGATGCCCCGCGCTCAGCTTCTCGCTCCTCCAAACTCTCGTTAACGCAGAGAGAATAAACTTATTCACCCAGAACTCTTTGCGCGTCTCTCCGCTTTTCTCCAAGACACAACACAAAAGGCTGCGCGCACTCGATCTGTCTTCAAACTTAAGGTAAGACAAATCTGAAAATCGGTTGCAGTTTTAAATAATATTTCTTGTGCGTGGTCCGTCTTGATCTCGTCGTTATCTCCTTGGAGCAACAGTTCGTTCACTTGTTGTGTCCACCGAGTCGCTCCTGTCGCTGCGCCTGCCTCCAGCTCCTCTGCCCCCGCCCTCCCGCTCACTCAGCCCCGCTCTGCTCCTCCGCCTGGGCTCTCGGTCCGGTCCCTGATCCCGGAACTGACCTTTTTACAAATAATCAAATGCCCACAAATGCGCCGAGCAGTTCAGTCAAAGCCTGTTGCTTATTGAAGTGCAGGTATTCAACATGTATCTTTTTATTTTATTTTATTTTTTTACGTTTGTGTTTCAAAAGAAGCGCCCCTAATGAGGTACAGGTGCCTATAAATTTGACTCTTTTACGCTATTCATGGCTTTAGACACGTGCTCTTTCCCTGTTAGTTATGCTATTTGTGTTCATTTAAAAGAGAATTCATTCATTCAAGGACACAGAATGAGGTCCACAGAGAATTGTTTTAATTGCTATGGATGTGGTTCTAAACTATAGCTCATTGCTTGAAACCCACTAACAGCCACACCCTGATTTTTCTATAATTTACCCACTATACAAGAATTATATGTGGATTTGGCAACATCAACAGGTGAGCTCAGTGTGTCCCAAAGTCCTCAGAGGCACTGATTTAACATACAAAATATATGTATATGTTAAAATTTACTTCTCTAAATCAGTATTTAGAGCACAATTACTGGCATGTTTTTTTTTGTAATTTTAGGCTGTAAAACATAATTCAATAGATTGAATTATTATATTATCATCGTTATTATTGGGATCTTTGGATGAATGAGTGGGCCTCAACGCTCTAGACTTTGGGAATGACTGCTCTAGACTAATAATATTGTCATGTCAAGAATCAAATCTGATTTGTAATCTCGTAGTGTGAATCTTGATATGGCATTATTTTATGTGCTTATAAGTCTGCTACAAAATTGTATTGTAAAAAAAAAAAAGTTTAATACGCGTTATTTTAAAGATAGATATATTACCTTTCGGTTTTATTTTGCAGGACACATAGCAGGGAAGCAGAGAGAGAACGAGAGAGATGGGGCAACCTGTCAAGGATTCAAGCTCAACACGACGAGGCGGGTGAGTTGCCCTGCATTTGTGCTGATGCTTTACTACTAAGCCATATGCAACCACTAACAGTTGTTTATAGTTGTTTTGTATCATTTACTTGGGGTACAATATTCAGTTCTCATGTCATATCTCATATCTAATTGTAAGTTTTCTTGCATTCTTGCATTTGGATTTGTGTTTAATGTTTTTAACTCTAAAGGTTTGTTCTAAGTTCACATTTAAATTAAATTAATTCAAAAGTTATGGTCTTTGGTTGCACAAAGACACAATAGTATTTTAACGTCAGATTCAAATCTAAAATGTAACTCTAGCACAATCAGTCAAAACTAGCAAAATATAAAACAAGCTTATGTTATGCTTAGAAAATTTGTCCTTTCTTTTAGGTTTTTTTTTTTCTGAAACGTAAGTTCCTATTATTCATACTGTGTTGACACATTTTACCATGAGATAGATTTTCTGAATAATCCACTTAAATTTCAAATCATTTTGCAGCTCTACCATTCCAATTATAATGCTGAAATGATTTTGAATCGATGTAGTCACACATTTGCCACATACTTTTGGTTAAAGCCACTTACTAGATTAGATGCTTATTGTTATCACTTACCGTAAACCAGTGACTAAATAAATCCCTCACCAACAGCTAATAATGTAGATTTCTTTTCCCCCTGCAAAACGTATTGATCTGTTGCTATGGTGGGCGTTGGCGAGCACCGAGCTGCGGCCGCTGCCACCAAAGCGGCTTAAGTTGAGAGTGCGGGCCTGTTACATGTTTCGCAGCAGGTTTGGAGGGAGGTGGGCTTCACAAGTGACAGATTCGAGCGTCAGGACGGGGCCAGTGTAAGTTAAAAGGATCGGTCTAAAGATAGAGAGAAGAGGTGGGGGGGGAGGAGAGAGGGAGGTTTTCTCAGGGTTATTGTTAAACGTGTGTGTGTGTGTGTGTGTGTGTGTGTGTGTGTGTGTGTGTGTGTCCGCTGCCTTCAGAGTCAGTTACAGATGAAAGATGGGATTGATGCTGACATGAAGCCCTCCATGAATGTTTTGCTGCTTTTTTTCAACCACGTATTGTTTATATTCACTTGGACATGAACGAATTCCAAAATCGCGTCTGATCATATTGTATGCTTTGTTAATATTATGATACACGGAGGGTGGGTCCTGCGTACATGTATGATGATAGTGGTTTGAGTCCCAGCTCTTACTAATTCAGATTCGCGTTGTGTCCTTGGGCAATACACTTCACTCATCTTGCATATGTGTGCGTAAGGTGTGTGTGTGTGTGTGTGTGTGTGTGTGTGTGTGTGTGTGTGTGTGTGTGTGTGTGTGTGTGTGTGTGTGTGTGTGTGAGTGGGGCATATTAACCATGCTTAGGTTTGTGCGAAGAAAGCCATTTGTCTCGGAGCAGGTGAGTGATGATGTGACACCGTTTTTTTCACAGCAGCTGAGCATCTCGCCTCCACATCTGAGTGGATTCGTGTACATGTACATGTGCGTGTACATGTACATGTGCGTGTACATGTACATGTGCGTGTACATGTGCGTGTGCAGAGCGGGCTGTTGCTTCTGTGAGTTGTAATAAACAGGAGACACTGGGTTTCATGGGCCTAGTATTTATTTAAGGTGACAGCTACAGGCTTAACGCTGTAGTGTGCCTTTGGGGGCGGTTGGAAAGAGTCACTGTAGAGAAGGTTATGCAGGCCCGTCGACAGGGGTATGTTGTCCCCGGGCCTCAGGACCAGGGGGGCCCCAGCAAGGAGCCCATATTATATTTCCCCTTGTTCTGCATGATTCTTTTTTTTTTCTTTTTTTTTTTTAAATATCATTACTTGCTTTGACGTGTCTTAATGCGTAAAATCATCTCAATAACTCGGGACGGTTTATTTTCGTCAAATATTCTGAATTCAAGCTAATTTTACTTATCAATATATCTCTTTTTGCAGTGTGTAAATAGGATCCAAAATTTTCAATTTCATTATTACAAATTTGAGTTTTTTTGGCCAAAAAGTGCCAAATTGTGCCCTATTTGTTACAATGGGATTC